>VWPW01017251.1:195519-267836 GCA_013389825.1 Crypturellus undulatus | reverse complement strand
ACCGCCCGCTGCCGCGGCGCGGGGCACGGCGCACGGGGCGGCCTCCCGTCCGCGGTGCTCCGCGCCGGGTTTTGCTGTCGCCGAGGGCGCCGTCCCGCCGCGTGCCCGCGCAGGAGGAGCGCGGCAGCAAGGAGCACGCAGCGCAGCACGCACTTGCTTAAAGACTTGCGGCGCTTCCCTTGCCCGTTACCGCTCCCCTGCGTGGTTCTGTGCAGCTGACTGCAAGCCAGCTCCTTTCATAGGCAAACAAAAGCGGGGCCTGCCTGCAGAGAGCAGCACTGCAGAGCGGGGCGGCCCCGGCCCCGGGGGAGGCAGCGGCAGGGCTGGGTACCTCACCCCGCGGGAGCTCCTGCGGGCAGGGTATCCTCTGGCAAGGCGCTGAGAGCACCTCCTTTCTGCCACCCCTGAGAATCAGAAAAAGGGCAAGTTTATCTCAGTTCGTATGATTTTGGCTAATATAATGCCTTCAGCAGTTTGACTAAAATATTGTATACATGTTGTAGTACACGTGCCAATTTGTGCCTCCACGAGACACGTTCTCAACACGTTTTGCCCACTGGATGTCTCCCTTCTCCCACTTGCCTTACACTGTCCTGTATCAAAGCAGGGAAAACATGGAACAAGCCCATGTTAGCACATGGTTAGCTGGAGAGACGATATTCTTGGTATATTTACATTTCTTCTTGTAGAGGGGCACAGAAGAGCCAGTGTTTGGGAAAATTACCCACTGCTTTTCCCAGACGTTGCCAAAAGCTGCCTGGAGCACGACTCCACTGATGGGCTGACATGGTCAACAGGACTTCAAAACCCTCTCTATACTGCAATGTTTGGGCACTTTTAGGCAGGCCTGTGCTGAACTGGAACCATCCAAATTTGATCAGGGCAACCATGGCGTTAACACAATAAGCGACAAGAGTTGGTCCTGTTGCATCAAGTAGAAAATTGTTTCCTTCCTTGAGCTAGGGAAAGGGAACAGTATTTCCAAAAGACCTTTCCTTTGTCCTGGGCCAAGCCAAAATCTGAGGTAGGAATCACGCAGAAGGGGCTAGGCTGTGACCTCATATTTCATCTCGTTTCCCCATAACCAGTGGATTTAACAGAAAAATAGGATGAATAGCTGAGAGTGCTGCTATTTCTGAAAAAAAAAAGGTTTCAAAGATCAAGAGGCATGGGGATCCATGGCAGCAAAATTGTAATGGGCACGGGGAACTGAAGAGACAGCTACAAAAAAAAGTTTACAGATATAAGGATTATGTTCTGCTTTCTCTACAATTTCCTATTCCATGAAGTTTTCACAGGAAAAAAAACATGTCTTTTGTTTCATTTAAGAGCCCTTTGACCATCATCTATGACCATAATTTTAGGATGTGACTCCTCAGTTTGCAATGTGATGCACAAAGAAAAATCTCCCTTCCCCCCTGCTGCGGAGCTATGAAGATCTCCATGAGAAAAGAGCACAAGGCAGGGGGAAGTCACAGGCAGTCGTGGGGACTACAAAGCTCCACTCGCACAGCAGCTCTTAGCTTGAAAGGCACCACAGTCAAAACTTCTCCAGACAGCAGTTAGCTGTGAAGAACTACTAAATAAAAAGGTGTCAGTTTACCAAAGGCAGGTTCTGCATCTTCCTCCCTGATATTTCACACTTAAGGGCTAAAATCCATATCCATTGTAACACCTTGTTCCTATGCAAGATAATAAATGGAGCTTAACTCCTCCTTTCATATGCATCTAGACATCCATTTAGTAAAGCACTGTAAAAATGCAACTTCGCCAAATATTTGCATGTATCTCCATTTTATCTATAGCAAAGGTCTTTTTCTTTCCTTTGCTCTAATTGCTACGATAAATTCTAAAGGCTATTTCCACCTATGAGAAAGCCATGGTGCACAGCAGCTACTGCATGTACAAAATTGCATTCAATGATATTTCTGAAGAAGAATAAATGTATTTGCCTATTGAAAAATAACCAATAGACAGTTCTCCAGGCATCTGAATTTCAAAAGCACTGCTAGGAAGGAGGGTGGTTTTAAGTGATTTGCACTGGGGAATGCATGTTGAATGCAAAGGAAAACTGGAGTAAGAGCTCTGGCTATCAATGATGAAGAATTCAATTCACAAACTTCCTTTTCTGTTTGCCTTCTGAATAAGATTTCATGAGAACAAACCACTTATTTTGGAACTAGAGTCCCATTTTTTGCTCCCATCCTTTCCCAGACCAGTCTAATTTAGTTGATAGCTAAAGTAAATCCTGCACATACGCTGATCATGAATGCAAATCATTGTACAGGAGGCTATGAATTAGCATTATGAATTACATATATCCATTTGATATTGTAGCATATCATCTCTACTGCAAGGAAGGTAATTCACACTATCCCCCTATGAGATGTATGTAGCCATCCAGCTATACCACAGGCTCCATCTGAGAGCTTAGAATTTGGCCCTAATTTAGTACCCTATGTGTATTCCTAGGATTTACACCAAGTTTAGGCGCAGGATTCTTCAGTTCTGTTTATTTATCAGAATAAAATCTGAGCTCTTAAATACTCAAAAGCATTAGCAATGCAGCATTAGATTGCCTCTCTTTTGTATGCATGATATGCTGTGGCCTACTGATACAAGAGCGGATTTTTCCATGCGATCTTGGCTTCCTTCAGCTAGATGAACATCACAGTGGATCAAGTGGAGCAGCTCGTGACTGACGATGACTCTCTCCTTTGCTGTGGAAGCTGAAGAGCATGAGGAAGGGAACGTGTTGGAGGAGTGGAATGAGTGCTGACCTAAAGAACTAGAATCTAACTCGCTCTTTGCCACACAATTCCTGCAAGTCACTGGGCAAGTTATTTAAATCAAAGCTCTTACTAAGGAGACCTGTCTAGCCTCTCTCTATGGCTAGAATCTACCTTGAACTTCTAGATTAAATTAAAGATAGGAAGAATTCTCTTTCCTGTGTCATGCTGCTTCTTTTCTAGATGGCGAACTCAGAATACGTGGAATGAGACTGGCAGATGCACTCTCAACTGAAAAGGATATTAGTAAGTGGTTTACTCTAAACACATAAAGCAGTGAATACTCTGGAAAACAACACATGCCTGTCCAGATCTTGTAGCAACTTGCTAGTTTGGCCTTTCCTCTCTGTGAATCAGATCCAATTAGAAGATAGTTCCCTTTTCCTGGAGGTGTAAAAGTGAAACGTTCAGATATGATGGTGGTGACTCAAGTTATGACAGCTGTGGGGAGTATGCAGAAACCCACAGGAAAATGAATTAGTCAGTGCAGTTCGGCATGCAACTCTGAAGCAGACAACTGGCATGCAAAATACGAAGAGAAACCAGCAGAATATGGGTAAGTTTTAAGAGAAGGTCTTAATGCAACCTTTCCTGGAGGCTGCCCTCGTAACTCTGCTACACACCCTGCACACTGTGCCCAGGAGCTTAGGTGCATGCCTCTGCGTATGAGAATCAACTCCAGCACGCTGCATACCACAAGCACGCTTCTGGCAGCATGTTGTCTCATTAACGAATCTATTGCCATTTCCTGCACATTCTCTGAAATAAAGGTCACCATCTTTTTCAGCATTTGATCAAAACACCACAGCAATAGCTCCCTTTACAAGGCCTAAGATTTTTCTCTAGAAGGCAAGATGGACTAGAGGAAGGACAAAAGTTAAAATTAGGCACATGCCTAGAGCTAGCATCTGTGATGATATTCAGACTGTCAGATTAAAGCAGATGAAGAGATAAGGATGACCTGCTCGGGAGGAGCATGGTGCCCATGACACTTCTGTGCATGTACCTTGAGGGGGCAGTATGATACAAGCGTTGTGCAAAGGTACCAGGTAGTGTCAAATGGGGACTGGTCTCCTTCATTGCCTCCTGCTTATGCCAGCACTGCAAGGAACTGCCTGAGTTTCTACCTCCAGGAGGTTAGCGGTTCTCTCCAACGCAGAGGAAAGATACATTATTGTAAATGAGTTGCTTCGTGTGCAGAGTAACATTTACTGTAGCATATAATTGTATTAGGCTGTTTAGAGATTCCATTGGAGCAGAGAAGATTGTGGGTTTTTTTTCCTGATGTCAAATTCAGATGCGTAGAAGAGATCTGCAGAACAGCTGTGTTCCCTAAAACACAGAGAGAAGAAGGAAACTGGCCAAAGCAATTGCATACGGTTGGATCATGTGGGCTGAATCGTGTACATCAGATTATGGCTCACATTCCCCAGTTGGTATAAACTGGAGTTGTTCCATTAACTTAAATTGTGTTCACCCAGCTGACAAGCTGTCTTCATACGTTTCTTTTAAATGACATAAAAGGTTGTTTCTCTCTTCATGCCAATGATTCAGAATGGGCTGAAGGCACAATTTGTTCGTCTGCTCCTATCAGAAAACACATGTCCTCTCTCATGATTTATATTCACCCAGAGAGATGGAGCATTTTCCTCGCCTTGACAGCATGGTATTCCGTGGTGTCTGTTGGAACAGATTTTACTATCTCATTGTTGAGCACACCTGCAAAGTCCAGTTCCCGAAAAGGAACATTTCAAAAGGCTGTTTTGAGGTGACACAGCCCTCTAGAAGGGGTACTCCTCTGCAGAAACAAACAGTACCTCAGCATTAAAAAGCCCTCCAGAATAACTCTGTAGATTGCAGCAGTGCATCCAGAATGCCGAGTATGAATGCAAGAAGCGAGAAATCTTTGCAACCTGAGCTGCTAGATAAAGGGATTGAAATCCTAAAGGCCTCTCTCTAGCTCTCTGCAGCTGCAGAAAAGAGAGTAGCAGAGAGGGGAAGGGAACAGGCCAACAGACAAGCAAAAAGCTGCAATCTTTTTTACTAGAATTCTTCTTTCATGGAAAACAACAGATATTCAGATAGTCTTCCAGAGCTATGGGAGATTTCTGAGAGTAGATGCTAATTTTACACCAAGCATTCCAGAGGCAACCTACTGACCAAAGGCAACATTTTCCTGTCATGCCTCTGATCCAGACCTTGCTTCCTCTGCCCTGTCATGGCTTGATCTTGCTGCATGGTATAAATAAAGGTGAATATGACTGTTCTGTTGTGTTGGGTTTTTTAACAAACCAAGAAAGACATAAAAAATAAATGATGCGAGTAAATTCAATTGTTTTTAAATTCTCTTCATTTTTTTCTTATGGTATTTGTAAAACAAGGAATTATTTTAAATTCATACTTAAAAATATGCCTGAAAGCTCTCTCATGTCAACAGCAGCTCCACCAGTTGCTACTTTGTCTTCCAGAGCCGGTGCAATAACACAAGCCCATCAGGGTGACGCCAGCAGGGTGACCTGCATGTCACAGGCCTCTAGGTTCCCCAGCTTTTCCTGTAATCACCTGTGTAATTTCCCATGCCAATCTTTCCAGATGCAGCCTTGGAAATACAATGGTGATATATAATCATGATTGTGTGCTTGGGCTTAGCTACTTTTATGATTGTGAGCCTTTATTTCATCCTAAATTGAACCAGAATACTCTGTAGCCAGTGTAACTAATTTCTCTCCATCAAAGCTGTAGAAGGCCGGCACACTAATTTTAGACAAGTGACATAATCATGTGCATATTTAAAAAGGATGTAGGAGCTCAGTTTAGATGGTGTCTGTGAAGGTAGTGAAGAACTCAGAGCTCTCCAAGGAGTCTGTTACAAGAGGACTTGATGCTACCTATGTGGGGAACACGACACTTGGCATTAGCTAGTCCATTCAATCTAGGAATGGGAAACTGTCCAAACTTGAGTAATTCCATGCCTAACATTTTAGAATGTTCTGTAGGGGAAGTGCCAAGACAAACCGGGTAAACTAATAGGATTTTTCCACTTCTGACATTTGTAATTTCTGTGTAGAATACTATTCCAGTAAAAGTATTGTGTCTGTGCATTTTGACTGTACACAAACTGTACCACTCTTCCCTCTACACCAAACAAGACTGTTGATAGCCAAAATACTCAACAAGCTATTTTCACTTGTTTGCTGTAAGCTACAAAAGATCCAACCTGCCTCTCTGCTGCATGCACTGGATTCTAGTTTTGCTTGAAGAATACAGCAGCCTGCTATTTCTCCTACTGTACTGACTGTTTCTACTATTTCTACTAATAGTTTCCAGTATTTCTACAATTTCTCATACCATACTGGGATGTATTGGATCTTGGTCCCATTTTACTGACCACCACGTGCTATAGATACTAACATAAATGTGCTGATGTCTGAGAGCATCTTGATTCTGAAGACTTTTGACTCCAGAGGGAAGTCCACTGGAAAAAACTGTACACAAAGACTGAGGACCATGGTGAATGAGGTTTGGGTTAGACCACTAACGGTGGCATTTTGTCTTGTCTGGAGGCCAGCTTGCGGGACCAGAGAAATATAAATTTTCTTACCATATAATTAGGAATATGTTATTCTTCGGGCTCATTTATTTATAATGTTCACTAGCAATCTGAATTATAAAAAGGAGACCATTAGTTCAGATTTCCTCACTCCTTTACCTTGACATCTAATTCAAGAACTGAATCCTCATTCAGTCCTTCTGAAAGTTTTCTTTTCTAGCTGAATCTTGAAACTGAGACAGTAAAGTAGAGCATGAGGGAGCTGTGCAGCTTGTTCTGAAACAAGAATCCATGGAGCTCCCCGCGGAACTGTCAGAGCTTTCCAAGTGGTCCCGCTAAGCTCCAAACACTGCACTGATTTACTCTCTGTAGCAAAATGTGCCTGTGCCAGCAGCTGTTCAGTGCCTTGATCAAAAGGCCTCTATGGACTGCGGACACAGACAGCCCTGAATTTTGAGGAACAGAAATATGGCTGGCTTACAGAGGAGATTTGGAGTCAAATCACCACAGACATATTTTTTACCATATTAGGCAGTCTTCCTTTTCTGGGATTTTGGCTTGTTTTACACTAAACAAGGTCAGCACCCAAATATATTTTTAGCCATTTAAATGCATGGCATTTTGCTGGGGGAAAGCAGAGAGGATCGGGAAATCACTGGTAAAAGTGATTTTTGATAACTTAAAAAATCACATTCAAGAAAATTATTTGAAGCACTTTTATGGAATTTTAAATCTGCAATGTCTATTATCTCTTTCACTCAGTGTCCTGTTCAATTAGAGGCTACGGCACCCACTCAAAAATAACTCCAGGACGATATTACTATTCCTCTACCTGCTAAACTCTGTAATTAACAGGTTGATTTCTGTAATATTTGCACAGGTAGGAATTTACCATGTACCATGAAAAGAGATTTATTGGCATTCCCTTGGGAAGTACTTAGTAACTCATCCATGATCACATACTGCAAATATCTCCAATTCCCAGTGACATTATCTGGTTAGTGCGCATTTCTGCATGTTCTGAGACCCGTGTGTCTAAAACAATCCAAGGTGACACGTAACTGAAGGAAACCCTATAATTACAATGATTCCCGTTTGTTAAGTGTGCTCTAGCAACAGTGACCAGAATAGATGTTCTAGCCAGTAAATTCTAAGATCTGCAACATTTTGTGGTCCCTCACTGCCCCATCACTGGTCACATAAAGATAGTTAAGCAGCAGTTCTAGCTCAAAATCTTTCGATCAGAAGTTACAAAGTACCTAAGGGCCAGAACTTTGAAGAATAAAATAATCAAGACAAGTCTGTTGTAGAAAGGATATTTTTCTTTTGATGGGTAAATGCAGCAGCAGTAGTAGATCAAAAGGCTTATTTAATAACCATAGTCCTTAGGTGCTTATAGGTGTACCTTGTCATAATCAGTCCTGCTCCCAAATTCTGAGCTTAGTCTTTACCCCATTGCTCTCAGTATTTCTGCAAGAAGGTAAAGCTTGCTTTATGGTACTGTCTTTCCCTAAGGAAACAGAGCTTAGGCAGGCTCACGTCTCACTAAGGCTTTCCAGCAGCATAAGCACCACTGCATTTGCCATTCCTACAATAAAGGCTGGGGATAGGGCCACTCCTGCCACGAGGATAGGAAGGGAAGAAAAAAATGGGGGACAGCAACTACAGCTGCTGGGCTGCTGGTCAGCCTGACTCCAAGCTTTGCCACATCCACTGTGTCCTGTTCTTCCAGAACCACAACCCATCCAGCTGCCCAGGGCTGTGGCACAGACATTTTTGCTGACTGCAGCCTGCTGTCCCAAGCAGCTACTTAGCTGCTAATGTCTGAAGTCAGCTCTGAATGGTGACTATAGAAAGGGACTGGTACTTCACCTTGAAACGTGGGGAAGCACACAGATACTGTTGACAGTGCTGTATTAGCAGTGTGAAACCACAATTTATCTATGTCCAATGAGGTAAGACTCAGGGCTATCTGCAGAATTTCCTTTTTTTCCTGCAAGTGTGTGCATTGTGTACTTTCAGGATGTGTTGCTGGCATATGCCACTTGTAATTGATGCAAGCTGTTCTTTTCGCAGAGGGGCCTAGATTTCACAGTTTTGATGATTCACATTTATAGCACATCCATAATTATTTAGCTAGCTACAAGTCATCTGGAATTGTGAAAGTGCTTCACTAAGGGCTGAGGAGTGAAATTAAACAGTAATTTGACTCACCATCATCTGGATAGATATGTCCAGCTAATGTGGAAAATATCTTCATGCATTGCCTCTCAGGAAAGCAGTTATTTCCTCTCCCAGCAGCTCCCCTGTAGGCAAATGCTCTGCAGCAGTCCATGGTTCTGTAAGCATAGAAGAGAGGCAGGAATATTTACGATCTGCAGTGCTAGTTTATGCTGGTTCCCTTTTATCTTATTTGCTATGATAATGTGTTCCCTTTTATCCTATTTGCTATGATAATGTGTTTATGGCTATGTATGAAATGTCTCATTGCCGTTACAGACACAAGACTTCTGGAGTAAATAACCTGGTGGAAGGACTCAAGCAGCCACATATGCCTGGGGCTGCTTCTAAGATCCCCTTGGGAAGAGCTTCAAACTAGCAATGGCATCACCACTGCACTGCCTTTCCCCAGGAGTAAGGGCCAGAAGAGGTAAACTCCGACACTGATGGAAGACATTTGTTTTTAAAGATTTTCAAGCATATTATTAAAACATAAGCAGAGTTAATGTACTTCAAAAAACACCTATTTTTCATGTCTTCGTGCAAAGAATTGCCCATTTCATTCTCCCTTTCCTTCCACTCCCAGCTCCCTGCCCTTTGCTGTTATTCTAACACTAACTTTTTTCATGTTGGTTTTACAGCCAACATATGATTGGCAAAATGTTTACCAGCAAGACAAACCAAGCAAGCTTTTTATGTCCCCCAAGCTACTAAATTACTGCTTGGAGTACAGCTTGCTTTGAGTTTCTGTACCAGCAGAGATCACTCTGCAAGGCCAGCATGATGGTGTGGCTATTTTAAAAATCCTCCTGCAGTAGCTTAAGCATAGGTTCTCCTGTTGATTTAGAACAGTCCCAACCCAGAATACTACGCCATAAATACATTCGGAGTTGAAGCTGAAGAAGAGTTAATATTCATCTCTCCACTTTTATGTTAAAATACACTTTTAGGTCTCCTGATGGGTAGCAGACACTACTGAGTCACTCCAGACAGCTCAAAGATATTTTGGAAAAAGTTGTGAGTTTTTTGGTGTGGTTGTTTGTTGCTTTTTTTTCCTTTATTTTTCTGTCACAAGAACACTTGGAGACTTTGCTAAATTTGTTGGGCTTTTTTTCTTTTTTTTCCCTTGATTTGGTAATAGAAGGAGAACGGGAGAGTTGTGTAGAAGTTAAAAACCACATAACTTCCCCAAGCCCTGCAGGCACCTTGAGAGAAATTCAAGGACTTGTGGAGTGCCTCTAGCCAGCCTGTGTTGATGAGGCTCGAGGAGCAGTAGCAAGGTGACATGGGGACTTTGCATTCACTGTCTGTTCAGCAGGATGCACTGCAGTGAGCCTCTATGACCGGAACAAAGATCCCAACTTCACCAGGGGAAGCAGGAAATAGAGCGGTGAGGCCACAGATTCCCTTCTCCTCTGCTAACTCTGTACTTAGGCAAGGCCAGAACTGAGGAACTACAGAGCTCTCTAGAGGCATTTTCATGAACATGTCAGTCTGTAAGTGCTATAGGAGGCACACAAGATACCCAATGCCAAAGGGCAAGAACCCTAATAATAACCTCGGTGGCCCAAACCTCTGCAGGTTCTGGGCTTAGTAAGCACTGACGTGAAGTGTGGCCTCCACCACCCAAATGGTACCTGTTTCGTAACCTTTCACAACTCACATCTGTTCGTTACAAAGGCATTGCAATCTGTATGTTTAACAGCCATTTTTACATTTATTTCACAGCCCAGCTTCCCTGTCTGCACCTTGAGTATTTGGTACGGAGCCCTCCTCTCTTTGTGCCCCTTATCTCTGCCTGTCCCTCAGCACCCTGAAACTCTGGAAAGTCCTAAGTCTGAATCATTTTAAGTACCGAAGCTCTCCATTTTCCCTACAGCAGGATCTTTTTCTGGCTACTCCAGTGTCTCACGTTCAACACGGAATCAACTCCTGAGCCAACACCACGTGCTGAATTTAGCAGCTGGAGCAGAGCTGCCGATGGCGATGCCAGCAACAAAATGGCCCTGTTATTCTGAGACTTATTTACGGCAGGCCCCAGCAGGAGGGCACAGCACAGGGCAGAATGCCGTGTTCCCTCTTCAGCAGAGGCATCCTTAGCTGTACTCTGCTTCTCAACTTGTTTGCTTGACCTTTTTTTTAACCAGTCTTCTGGGTTTCCCAGTGTATGTAGACAGGACAAATATAGTGACTCACCGGCATATACCTATTATTTAGTTGTTATATAAAGCCCACCTGAGAGCGCTATGAATTCACGTTTCAGATCTGCTGGAAGCTTTCCCTGGAAATCTGCTCTGGGCTGTTTCCACCACGCAGGGGTTATTTCTTGCCCCTCACCTTCCCTCACAAATATATTCTCAACACACATCTAAATGAGCGCAGAGAAAGCCTGTTAGTCACAGCAGTGACCACAGAGAAGGTTTTGCCTTTGAGATTCTTTTATTATTTCACATTACTTTAGCAGGTAACCCTTCATAATGCAGGCTACCATTTACGCTTTTCATGTGGTGGCCAAGGCCACCAACCTGGCAGGCAGCAAGGAAATTTGTCAGAGCCTATTTTTGATACCAGTTCTTGTTGCACATCATTCATGTAGTCACCACTTCTCTTCCATTCTCCCATTCAGTGAAAACTTGGATCCTCAGCCCCATTCTAACAGAGGGGAAAGGTTTGAGTCCTGATAAAGTATAATGTAGGACAGGCTGATAAATCAAGCCTGAGAGATCCTTCTCTACAGGGGAAGTGTCAATACTTGGATAAACACAACAGATGGAAAGAGTTAACACTAATTCTCCTCCTCTTCTCCTCAGACCCTGTGTAGAGTGCTGCTTTCCAGACTATATCTTCAAAAGCCAGAGTCCTCACCAGGTCGCTGCCTGGTTAAGAATGGGCTATGGTAAAATTTAAGCTGACTGAAGTGACCTACTTCTGTCCCCACTTTTCCCCACCTACTTGATTTAGCAAAAAGCAATTCCAGCTACTATCTGCTGAAGGTAAGACAGCAGCAATTTTTCACAAATTTAGAAGAACTTTCCACAGCTCCATTGCACAATTCTACTGTTCAATCGAATGCAGCACTTGTGATTGATGTTAGTTGCACTCTGAATGAACTGCTAGAGCCTGCTCACAAGGTGATTCTCATGTCCTAAAAATTATACAGAAAAAGCCATGCCCTGTGTTCTCCCTTGCAGAGAACACAGGGAGCAAGGCTAATCTTTATACCTACAGCTCATTATAAAGCAGCACATCTACCTCATCACTATCCTATTACATCTACAGAAACACAGGTGACACGATTTCTGTTAATTGGTGTGATCTGTTAGCACCATGAAGGCTAGTGTTCAGTCTGGCATACACTCAGTTCCTTATTCATGGCACATACCTCCCCATGCAAGCTCCCTCTCCATACCTAGACACCCAGACACCATGGCCAATTTCACAGAAGCAGAATGTAACGGTTTGAAATTAACTGGCAGTATATTTGGATTTCTTACTCACATGTATGCCAAAATCAGAACTATTTCTAACTATTTATAGTTATAGTCACTGTAAATATGGCATCCAGTTTGCTTTTATGGGTGCTGCTTAACCTATTCTAAGCAACACAGTTTAGTCTACTGTTTAAACACTGTACTGCAACTGTTTATAATTGACTCAGCAATTCAAGAACACTGAAGAGAACCCCTAAAAGTGTATTCCTGAATTAAGGTATTCCAGTCAGTTGCACTGTTCTATAGTGAAATACCAGGGAAATGTTTGGAAGCAGCAATCCTCCTCAAGATACAGCTGGCACTCCATCTCAATCCAGGACTTTTTCAGGTGAGGAACAGCAAATCTCAGCATATGGGTAAAGACCCCAACCTACAAGCAAGCTGCTTTATGTAGCCATCTGGCAAAAGTCAGCAAAACCCAGCACACAGTGAGACCTCGCCATGCAACCAAACAGCTTGCTAAAGCCAAGACTCAAGGGCAGGCAGGGAAGAACTCTGCTGGGGCTCACCAGCAAGGTATGTTCCTCTCTACCAGATTGCCTTTTTGTGCCTGTTAGAAGCTTTTGGGCTGCTCATCTCATTGAACCTCAAACTGTTATCAGCACAAGAGCCCTCATCTTTCTTGCTGGGAAGTTTACATTGTGCTCAACCAATTGCTGTATATCACAGTGCACGTGACTGCAGTGAATGACATGGGGAGCATCCACAGTGAAATTAAAGACCCCTGACATGAAGGACACTGGAAAATAGGAGGCTATGACAAGCAATGGAACTCCCTTGACAGTTGTGTCCTATTTCTAGTCAGTTAACCCTAACAGCTCACCATGCAAACACACTAGTTTCATATTGTCTAGAAATCAAGATGTATCACAGAGCTGTATTCCCGTGACTTTTGATAGCATATATAGGAAGCCTGACTGCAAGAAGAATGCAGGCAAGTAGTTATGGTGCATAATGCAACCAGGAAAAATAGGTTTAACAGAAAGCCAAGAATCACACACAGAGGCCCCAAATTGCATCTGGAGCTCACTTCTTTCAGTTGCACAAACAACAGTACGCCTTTGTATGTGCAATAAACAGTCTGTTTAAAAAAAAAAACTCTTAAAAAATTCTTCTCTGCTATGCAGTTTTGGTTACGGCAATAGTAATAGCCTTGCTCTGAGGGCAGAGAACAGCTTACGAGCATGGAAACCACTCTAAGCGTGACAAGTAGAGCACCTTACAGCCATTGCTAGCTGCTACCCCACGTTAACATCCTCCTCTCAGCTTGCTTGGCAACTTTTCTTACACTGCAGTGATCATTCCTTGTCCAGGTTCACCAGCTCTCAGTATTGTCCTAAGAAATGTTACAGCCTGGAAAGTCATCCCAGCTCCCCATTTCAGATTCTAAAGCAGCCAGACATCTAGGTCATCCCGGCACTGGGCACAGGGATGGAAAAGGGAACCTACTAATCCCATAGCTCATCGGCAACACGTTCATTTCTCATACATTGTAAGGCAGGAATAAAAACAGAAAATGAACTGACAGTACGAATAACCTCGTTGTTTGCAACATGCACTTATGCATGCAGTGGTAAGAAATTATGCATATTTTTAACAACTTGTTTTTTTTTTTTTTAATTATGCAGTGAATCCAAGGAGTAAGTGAAGCTAACATTCAATATTCCCCAGCAGTCACCTGGCTGTGTCCTTTGAAATCCTGAGTCATTAATCTCTATTTTGTGTCAATAACTTATCTTTAGTCGTACAAAAGCTTAAGTTGTTGATATTTGCATGTCACATCAAATTCACCACTATGTTTAGCTAACATGAGAATTAAGGGAGTGCTTAATGTCCAGGGACAGCACGGCAGCCCTGAAAACAGGAGCAACAATCTCACCAGAGTTGATTTCCAAAGCAGCTACCCCAGACTCATGAGCCCAACTCATTCATGTCTGTGTCCTCCCGACCCCAGCCAGTATTCAGATCCTAAAATGTACAGACACCTGGATCCAGGGCTTTGGTTAGTCTCTCCTGAATTTAATGGATCATAAGCCTCTTTAACTGTCCCAGATAAGCTCCTTTCCTACTCAGAAGACATATGGGGCATTCAAGTCATCCTGCCAGACAGACATACGGGGCATTCAAGCCTTCACACTGGGAAAGGGCTGAGGGTGGACCTGGGACTTCCATTTATGGAACGCAGTCCAGCACTTTTATTATTGCATTTATGAATTCTACTTCTCTCCCTAATTTACTCACTCATTAATTCTTAGATATTGCTTCATACATCTAAACTACATTAAAAACTAATGAATGATTCTGCATTTGCTGGTGTTTTCATAAAAAAAAAGATGCTATCAGAACTTGTTTCTGCTGGTCTTTGATCAGCTGCAGCCCTGTGACTGGAGCCAAGTGGTGCAAGACAGACCCAAGGACAAGCACATGGTTCCACCCTGCTGGCATGCAATACTGTGGGAGGCTGTTGCAGAGAGGCAACACTGTGCAGGCTGCAGCTACAAGGATTAACTGTTGCCAGCTTTAGCTGCTTGTCAAGCAACTAACTGAAAGCATGTGATCTTCTGTAGGATAGATATGATATGAAAAAAAGATATTGAATAACTTCTTGCATTGCATAAGAATTCATAAACGGAGTTTTCGAGATGATGAAAGACTGAAAGGCCAGAAGGAAGATCCTGTCAAGGGAATAAGGAACTTCCTTGAGTTAAAAAATTGCCCATAAAATCCCATAATCTGGAAAGCACCAGTTCAACATGGACTGACCTTTCCAGGAGAGCCAGTGTAAAGAAGGCAGCACTGAAGCTCTGAACAACTTATTTTATCTCTACAGCTAAACACTCTGGGAAGATGGGGTGCATAAGCAGTTCAACACAGACCTCAAAGTTTTTATTCTGGCAGAGGTCAAACATGAAAACAAGACTCAGGTTAAAGGTTGCTGCAAATTGCCTGACACCCCCTTGAGCCCTCATAGGGCTTCCGAGGCAACTGCATCTCTGTGACGATACTGTGTCTGTGCCATCCTCGGGCAGCTTGAGGCCGTTCGCTGACACACAGGCTGATGTCACCAGAGCTGCAGTGGCACCTGGTGTCCCCTGCCCTCGCAGGGCCCCAGGGCCATCTATCAGCCCAGCCACGAGGAGGGGAGACCCCCCAGGTGGCACCGAGACCCAGGCGCCTCAGAGCAACTGCAGACCTCAAACAAATTCCTTGGTTTGGCTCTAGCTGCCTTGCTATTTGCTTTCTGTTTACAGTAAGCACAGAACTTCAAAAGCCTCTGCTCTATCACCATTTACCCCAATGTTTGCTACATTATTCTCTAAAGAAAAGTAGCTGTGAGGACCAGCACCCCCCTTAACTTAAATACTGCTCACATGAAGGCTTTCTTTCCCATTTCAACTTCACATTTGAAACTAAACTCCCCCAGAAGAGGGAATGATAGTAGATAGCCAAATCATGGCAAACTTTGTAAGTGAAAGCACCAAATGTGTTGGAAAATCACTCACATTTTTGGGAGTTGTGAATTGTGAAAACCATCCTCCATCTTCGCTCAGGCTCATGCTGAGATGAAAATCATCCGCAACATAACATTTCATAAAGGGAGAATAAAATGACAAATCCTGTGTGCAGAATACAGGCAGGAAACTGTTTCAGCCAAAGTCTGTTTTCCTATGCTTGTGCGTTGCAAGCAAAGATCCTTCTATCCAACCAGCCTTGAAAGCACAAGTGCTGCCCAGAATTGCCTTGGGGTTGTCAAGACAAACTGAGCAGTAACCAGGCAAGAGAGTGATTGTGTAACTTTTCAAGCACTGGGCAGAAAAGAGGTAGGAAGGAGATATGAAGTGACAAAAGCTGCAGCAGCTTGTCACACAAGCTGCCACTTGTGTGAAGGCCAGTGAGAAAACCACTTCCTCTACAGAAACCTACACAAGAGTGTAAGGCCAGTCAGGAGGAGTCCTACATGAAGCAGCAATTAATTCTGTGCTGATGGCTCACCATAGCCTCAACACACTCAGCATGGCCCTCTGTACAAAGAGGCAGACAGATAGATGCTCTTTAGTGTCCTTCTCTTCTGGAAAATGGCATTTAAAAAGCCAACAGCCAGACAGTGGAATAAAGGTGTTAAAAAACATTTCTACAGAACTCACACTCTCTCCCCCTAGATTACATCTGGTTGAACCAAAACAGGCAGGATCAACTGTTACAATCTCTGTTGACAAAATACAGAGAAATATGAGAGAAGAACTGTACTTGGAGGCTTTCCAAAATGCCACGAGACCTCACGGGCAGCTGCTGTGCCCTGCGTGCACGGCGAGGAAGAACAGGGCTACCCCAACAGCCTCAGGCTGAACCTGCTGGGGGAGGTCTCCATGAGGCTCCAGGCAGAAGCAAGACAGATGGCAGCCCCTTTAACAGACTCATGATGCTCACAAGCAAAAAGAAATAAATCTAGTCACACTAAACAAACAGCACTTGAATGAAGTTTGACCAATCAAAACTAATACATGCTGCATAGTTGTTAGTCACAGTTATGAACAGGGAGGCACTGAGCTGAACCTACCACCAGCCTCTCCCATGCCACCCTCTCTTCTCCAGCTCTCCACAGTACCTTTGGATTTAAGAGTTTTTTTGTAAGGCATCACCTATACCCTTTCCCCCCCTCTCCATTTCCTCTTTTCCACTTTCCATACACATACTTTTCACAATATTAGCCTCTGGGGCTATTTTTTTTCACGATTTGTCAGTTTTCCTTGCTTCATGCACTCTGATTCAGGTGCTTTCAAATTAAAAAAAAAAAAAAAACCCTTCTTGTCCAGCGGGGTGGATTTTTGTGGGAAGCGCCCACGGTGCCCACACAGCCTCCCTTGGCCCCCCTCCCTCCAGGCCCCATACCGGTCCACTATGCTAAATCACATGGATCCAACAGTGGCTGCTCTGACCTAGGCTAGAAAACCACTTCTGTGGTGTGGCCCAGAAGAGCGTGGACACATTTTTTAAGCATTTGTATGTCTGCTAAAGACTTTCTGAAGCGCCACATCTCAGGTCCGCAGAGCCTGCCCTGCCAGGACTCACAGAATGGGGGTAAATGCAGGCGGGGACCAGTTTGCTAAGGGTGCTCTGACCTAGGGGCAGGTCTGGTTACATCATTTATTTTGGGTTGAGTCTGAGAAGCTTTATAAAAAGCAGGGCTAAAAAGGAGAAAGAAAGGCAATAACGCATTAGCAGCTCCTCTCTGTGTCTGCTCTTTGCCAGCTATCTACAAGGGAATTTCTTCAAAGTGCAGAGCAACCTGTGGCTGGGATATTATAAGACTTTCCTTGAGATGTCAGCCAAGAGCTTCGGTATAGTCACTGCTGCTGCTGTGTTTATTTTCTTCCTAAAGATACAACTGTCAGTGCAAGCGCCGTTGAATGGTAAAGTCTTTCAGCTTTCTATTTTACTGTCATTCCTAACTTAGGGGAGCTAATGTAAGCAGAAGACTGGGGGAGAGTTATTATTTCTACAGCATTCTCATTGTGGTACATCATAGCAGCTTGCAGGTTGTTTGGAGCTTGAATTTTTTTTTCAGTTTTTCAGAACAGGTATTCTGATAATTACAGGGAAAAAAAAAATCCTGTGATTTAGTTCATAGGCTCCTTGCATGCTCAGTAAGCCTGGCTGTGTGGTCTGTCTGCTTCTTGTAGAGTGAAGCAGAGTCTGGCCCTTCTTGGAGCTTGGGGGAGCATCACTCCTTTCCCTCTGCCCTACTTAGTTTTGAAGCTAGTTTTAAAGAGAAGCACTGTGAGGTGCCACATTTCTTATGTACTCAAACCTCCTCGTTTTGTATTTAAACAGGACCTGTTTCAGAAGGGCAGCCCTCTCCTCTTAGGAGTTAATTTCATCCATTCAAGCCGATTATAATCAATTCTTACCCATTTGAGATGATTATAATCCATCCAGTGTGATTATTGGATGTGAGGCAGAATCACTGTGTGAGAGAGGACTTACTCGGCACCTATATTCATGGGAAGAAAATTCTGAAGGCTCAGGAATAATCCAGAGCAGTCAGTGTCATGAATAGCCCTGCCAAGACAAGCACTACACCAAGTTTTCAGCACCAGCTACACAAGAGGCAGAATTCAAACTTTTTAGGCCAGCTTATTTCAGGATTATTTCTTCTGAGAAATGCCTGCATTCTCCAACACCATTTCCCACCTGAGGGACAGAGTCTCCCAAAGGCTTGGTGATTCCCAGCAGCTCTCTGACAACACAGCAGGTTTGTAGAAAGAAAATAAAAAGAAAGTGTCTGTAGAAAAGACATCTCTTATGTTCGGAAGGGAAAGATGGACAATTCCTGGTTTAAATTTAGACTTCTGGTAATAAGAAGCTGTAACAGCTACAGCATCTGCCTGTCTTAGACTTCTTTGCAAGTCAGAGACGTAACAAAGCAGACTGTTAAAACGCATGAATCAGACCCACCCGTGGGGGATTCTGTCAACCTGTCCACGGTCTTAGGATTGCAGCAAATCACTCCTGCAACTCTGATGTGCTCATACAGAGCCAAAAGATTCTGCCCTCTGTTCCTCTTCTGGGGCGAGTCAGAGGATGCAATGCTGAGTGTCTCAGCCTACACTGCTCACGACTTTACCGCTGTGCTCTGCGGTAAAGGCAAAATAGTGAAATCCGGATCATCATGGGCTGAGGAAAAAGTAGTTTCACAAAAGACTTTTAAGCTTTTGTGTATTTTTGTCTCAATTGGGATAAAAGCCCCAAATAGTGAAAATCTTTGAAATTTACTTTACGGTTGCTCTAGACTATCAAAAAAGATAGTTTGGACAGTTTATATGTATTTCAGTGTGAAATAAGACCATGAGTGGAGAGCAGTTAACAGTAGTTAAGCCAACATTTCTTCAAAGCCTACTTAGATGAGGATGTGGGATTTCTAAAACTTGCTGACAGTGGGTTGCCCTCTTTATCAAAGTTGTACCTACAGAAAGCGCTGACTGTAGAACATCCAAAAACATCAGTAAGAGATAAAAGAGGGAATGGAGAATGGGGTTTCTCATGTTGAAATCCAAGACAGAGCATGAATTCTCCTACACAGCCACACGGGGATTTCTGCCAGGATGATTACACAAAGCTTGTTCTGATAATTCACAAAGAACAGGGCTCACTAGTCCTGGCAAACCGCAGCCAGGCAGCTTCATGCTCCCAGCCCTGCTCGATACAGAAGAGCGAAGTGCAGCTGCTTTGCACAGCCTCACAGATTCATCCTAATTATTTCTCACTACATTCCATAGTGAAGAGCTTTACTTGGGACTACGTTTCAGAGTCCAGGAAACGTAGCCAAATACCATGTACTGAACAAACGTTGTGTCTGAGGCTACAGAAAAGCCTGCATGGCTGCACGCACACGCCTGCACACAGCATGTTTGCAGGCTCAGAGTCAGGATTATTTTCTGGGTGGAAGCTACGTCAAATTTGGGAAAAGCAAAGATTTGTGCTATCCTGAAGACCAAAAACATTCAGGTTGGTCAGAGCAAGTGCCTGTAATTCCTCAGCAAGCTGAATGACTGTAAGTATGTTTCCAGGACCAACAAGTATTTCAGTAAATCAAGGCACTTCTAAGAGCACACAAAGACAACGACCCAATTCCTAAGGCAATCAAGGCACACTGATCATTAGTCACTGTAACACTCACTACAGTTCCCATGATTCTCATGACCTATATGGGGTCATACACCATATTCCCTTTTTTTCAAAGTCCAGGCATTTCCTACATATTTCATATAGCAAATCACAGAGCCTGTGTGCAGCAAGGACTGTCCATTGTTTCTCAGCCAGCAAACCACTGGTGTGTTTCAAACTCCCCAGCTAGGTTTGGAGAGGTGGTGATAACTACACCCACCCTGCTTATATTTCTTATTTTCCCAACCAGAGAAAATCAGTGATACCTACAAAATCATATTTGCAGCTATTCCAGAAAAATAAAGTTTGACCCACAGAAGTTTGTCCTCATCATTTCAGTGTCCACAAAAGCATCAAACCCTACAGGCAGGAGCACAAGGATAATTATAGCCAGCATTTTGGTTAGAAATGTTCATAACTTGTGAAAACTTTCATATTTCTGCTCAATATTTGGACTAGAGAGCCAAGTATTGCAAAAATTAGTAGGTGTGCTTAAGGAGCAATTTGTTTTTTTTAATGTGCATACAGCCAGCTCAATTTCAAATATTCACATTAATATTCTCTTTGTTTTCCACAGGATCAAGATGGTCTTATATCGGTAAGTAATAACTAATTCATACATAGGTCGTGGCTTTGTTTTATATTTTATTCACCAAACTTATCGTGGTGAGAACCCACAGGGTTCAGGACCTTTACCCAGGTTTCAGTCTGGTCCGTTGTCTTCAAACCCATTTACCACCACAGCTAAATGCCTGGAGCAGTGGGAAGCAGCCAGTGGGCTCTCCAATGCCCTGCAGAATGATAGGAGCCTCAAAGGACTAAGAGGAGCCCCACGACCTTGAGGCCTCTGCTGGCCTCTGATTCCACACCAGTCAGAGAACAGTAGCACAGCCCAGCCTCGCTCTGCCAAGAGTACTGCTCCCCCTATCCACACAGGACATTGCAGTGTCAGCTGGATCATGGCACGGGAGACTCTGCTCCCTGAAGATCCCTTCTCTGACATTTGAACTGTTAAGCATTTCCATGCTGCAGTCTGATTTCTGACACATACTGGCGGATGAAGGAAAGGTTCACAGACCTTTTCCTCTAAAATACTTTTTAAAAAAATATCTGGATAAAGATATTATAAAAGCAACCTCAAAAGACTAAAGTGTCAATTGAATCACACAGAACTCTTCTTTGCAAACATCTGGAATAAAGGGCAGGTAAAATGTTGCATTGAGAGAATTAGAAATTAGATTGTCATTAACATCAGAGAAGGCTGCTCCTCATGTTCTCCCGCTGATTATGGTTCCTCAGGACAGCCTACACCTCCCACCCATTACCTTTACCCCTGCAGCACTCTGCGGTGCCACCCACTAAAATGAAGGCAACAGGAGGGAGAGGAGCCTTTACAGCACAGCGCTGATTTCAAGATGAGGGTCAAGGTACAGGGTGGAGGAGAAATTGAAACATCCCTTGTCAATGAGAGGCCTATTTGCTCAGTAAGACAATATGCAGAACTGAATGTTGATATAGCACAGCTATCTTTTCAGAACAAACTTTGTAAAGAACTGCGTATTTGGCTCGGCTATAATGGAAACTACTGCATTAGCTACAATAAACACAAAGACTAACTTTATCTGCTTACATCTTCCTTAGCCAAAGCATAGCTATGCTATTTGTTCTCCTGATTTCGATAATCTTGTATGTGTGCCTGGGAGAAGCAGTGGGCTTGGTGCCGGGCCCATGGCCTGGGCTCGCTCTGGGTCCTTTGGTGGGCATCTTCATCTTCTGTAACATGGACAAAATAGGCAAAGTGTTTTTGGAGGGGGGGTCCTCTGTCTCCAGTCACTGTTACTGTTACCTAGTACTACTACTGCTAATACATGGGTAGGTAAGGAATGAGATGTTAGTGTCACATACAGTGTGTAATGCTGGTGGTAGTGAGCTGCAGCAGGTCTGGCACTTCGGAAGTTCCTGCCTCCATGTGAGCTTCTACTGGGGCACCATTCCACACAGCACTGAGGACAGACAAAAACAGGATCAGCCACAAAATTACAGGGCATTGTGCTACAAAGCATAAGTCTGACCTCAAAAGTGAATGCTAATGAAAGCAACTCTGCTTCAGGACCAGGCTTTTTCTGGTGAAAGTCAGAGAACCAGCATAAGACTGAGAAGTATCCTGAGAAAAGAGTTTCCAGTTCCAGTTAGAAAACAGCTAGGACATTGCCTAGTTTTACAGACAAGTTAAAAGTAATAGAAACAGCAGAATTATTAATGTGCTTTAACATGTGAGGAAACAATATTTGTAACCTAGACACTACAAGGACTGTTGTTAACAGTCTAATTAAAGTTGCAAACTCTTTAGTTTTATTGTTGCCAGGTGCTCAGCTTCAATTCAGTGAGATGCAGAGCACCTGCCTTGTTTTTTTTTTTTTTTTTTTTAAAGGAAATGCCAGCTTTAGTGAACACCCTAGAACAACCCCCAGATTCTGGTATAGCACCTGTACAATTGTGTAACGAAGTAGCAGCAACATCTACAGCACTTGCCAACTCCTCTACCTCTCAAGCTGTTCTCTGCACAGATATGTGGAAGATTTATGCATATTGGCTATGTGCATGCAGAAAGGAGTTCTGCCTGTGCTGAGCCAAACAGACAACACGTGGCCACGTTACTGTGGCACACAGCCCGGTCTCTCAGCCTTCATTGCTAACTCAGCCTCAGCCCTAAGCTCACTGCAGCTACACAGCTTCCAAGTGGCTGGACCCTGGGACAGAGCGCTCTGTGAGGCCGCGAAATACCACCCAGGCACTCCCAGGTCTCACTGACCCTGTGCATTTTACAGCATAGTTCACTTCAGCCTAAGAGATCTTGGATGCCCCACCAGAAGCTCAAGCAACATGAATATTAACTAGTCATCAGTGCAAAAGCCTCTCTGTAATAATGGCATTGTACAGACCTGCCTTTTCCTTCTTTTATCCAGTCAGGATATGCCTCCCAACCCATACTGGCAGCTCTGGGCCTTAATCACTCAGTGCAAGAGCTGAATACGTGTTGGATGGGTGGGACAGGCCCCTGGCACAATTACACTCTGCTGACACAGTCTTGGCAGGATCCCCAGGGAAGAAAACATCATCTGAGAGGCCTGGGCATTCCCCTTTGTCATAACTGTTGTCACAAAAGGAAGAAATGAAATATTAAGATATTTTTGCAATATCCCTCATGTAAATACCTTATGGGACTTATAATACAGGCCAATGTGAGTGTATCCACATGTTATTCTTCATTCAATAGTGATCAGAGATTTTGTAAACAGAATGTGAATTCCACTGAATTTCTCTAAATGTGCTGGCACAGAAGAAGGAAAATCTGGTTCACAATCAATCATTTGTTTTCAGCAGAGCTGGCTCAGAGATCCCTTCCAGCTGTGTGGTTTATGTACCATGGAAATCTCAATTTCATATATGCAAACACAAGCTGCAGTGAGCTCAGCGCTTTGAGACAAGAGTTCCGAGGCACTAAAATGAGCAACACTACATGACAAAAAGGCTGAATTTCTAGTAAAACTGGTTTAGTACAAAAAAAAAAAAAAAAAAAAAAAAAAAAAAGTTGGGCTGCTTAAGCAGGAGTGGGAAACAAGCACGAACTGCCACAGTTTAGTGGCCTGAAGGTGGATTTGTGGATGTGTATCAAGGAAAGGATGACGCTACTTGAGATTATGGTGCATTAACTACATCACTTTATTGTGAAGTTGCAGGAGTTTCCCTTATGAACTGCACATATTGGTAAGAAAGTTCCCGTATTATCCTGAAGATATGCAATGCACCAAAAATAGTACTAACAAGGGCATTGTACTTCATGAGGCGGCTTCCATCAGCTGGACTAGGCTTCTATCTTATTCATCAATTAAAAATAACCCACTGAATTATCCAGTGTCCAAACCTATGATACATCTTAAAGTCTTTCTGGAAACCCACTACCTCATCAGCGGGCAGAAAAAGAGCCCCTTACAAAATTACTGGAATCTTATTACAGTAAAGGCTTTTCAGCTATTTTTCTTGATATTGTCGATCTGTCTAATAAGCTATTTTGGTACTGCTGCACTATGCCATGGACCCCACAGCTTGCACAAGTGATAACATTTTATGTTATAAATGCTTTGATGATCATGACGTTAATGTCAGCACAATATTTATTAGCTTTTAAAAAGAATTTAAATAACTAAGGTAGTAAATAAGATAGTAAGCACCTTGAAGATTAAAGAGTAGAGAAACTGCAGTGATTATCAGTCCACTGTATCCAAGCACTTAAGTTACAGGAACAATAACAGCCTGTTTATACTGAAAAGCTGATTGAGTCTCTGTATCCACACTGCAAACAACATCATGTGCTAACCTGTGTCTTGAATAAACTTAAAGAGCTTTCCTGAGCAAGTAAATTTGGTGGTCTTTGAACACCAAAACTGAACTTGTAATTTTTGTCATATGCACTACATTTAAATCAGAATCTCCTCCTGGACTGACATCCTTGGAAACTCTTTCACGTTAAAAGTAAGTTCCATTAATATTCACCTGATCATTAACTTCCCTTCAGAAAATATCTGAACTTGCTTTGCCATTGATGACCTGATGTAACATGAGATCCTGACCTTTCAAGGAAGATGTTAACATACTGAAGAGACTTCAAAGAAGCCACAAAAATATTACAGGTCTGGAAAACAAGCCTTCGAACAAAAGACACAAAGAACTCTTATCTGCTTAGCTTAGGAGAAGTACTTATAACAGATGATGTTGTAAGTACTTCCATGAGGAGAACAAACACGCTAACAGGATGTTCTTCAATTACTAAGCAAGGATTAAAAGCAGACGCTAACTAAAAGTTAAAGCTAGTCAAACTCACACTAAAAGGCAAGCATCCAAGAGCAGCAATTGCCCCCACAGTTATGCAGTATCTTTTACCTGCAGTACTTAAGATTGGATTTTTTTTTTCCCCAACTTAAGATACAGCCTCATTAATGCAGCAATCAATCCAAGGGGGCCCAATAGCCTGCACTGTACAGACCAGAGCAGGTGACCCTGAAAGACCCTCCTACCTTAGAAAGAATCAGGATGAATCCTCAATGTCTGGGAGAAACACAAGTTGCAAGTACCTCTTTTGACATTTAAATCTCAGTGGTCTCAGCTTACAGCTTAAGCACAGCTGCTAGCTATTAATGTGTAATTAAATCAAAGGCACAGTGAACAGTTTCTTGATATTATCTATCCTTTGTAGAGTCTAGCTAGGGCAAAAGACTATGATGAAAAGAAGTTTCACAAGGGTTTGAGCAGTTCAAATTACCATAATACTTTTCATTTCTGAGTTCCCAAAGAGTACAACCTAAAAAGCGACTGCGATTGTCAAAAAAAAAATCAAAGTTCAGTAGGTGAATAATGAAATGGAACTTAAAGGATACTTGGGGGTTTCATAAACACCTGCATCTTTTGCATCCCAAAGAAAACAGCACCATCATCCCTGAACTCCATTTCCAACTACCAAAAGGGTTTAAAAACGCAATAAACTCTGCCACATCATTTCCCCACTTCATGGTTTGGTAATAAGTAATTGTCAACAAAATGGGAAATTAAAGGTCAGAAGAATGCCTAGAAATTTGATATAAGTGTCTCTATGTGAGACTTTTGGTGACACTTTCTCTGCTAGCAAATGTATCTTATTACAGTAACCTAGCCCTTTTCTACCTAGTGGGATACTGCAAGCATGAAATTGTGAAAAGCAGAGAAGTAGAAAAAAATCTTCAAGTTTTAGAAAAGATTCCTTCTCCAAAATCTAAATGAAGGCTCAAATGCCTTCATTAGATTAATTGTAAGAGTTCACGCTTATCTGTTTTTTACTGTTTCTCAGGGAAGACTGAGACAACACCAAGGCTTGACAAACCTGTCTCTGTTAATTTTCACAGGTCCTGATGGAGAGAAAGCCTGGTCAAAGAAATACCCATTTTGTGGAGGAGTATTCCAGTCACCAATAGATTTTCACAAAGATATTCTCCACTACGATTCTAAGCTCTTGCCTTTAGAATTTATAGGCTATAATGTGTCCTCCACTGACCAGTTTACATTGACCAATAATGGTCATTCAGGTAAGGAATGTACATTCAGGACAGTAAAAGATTGTGAAGGAAAGTGTCACTGGAGTTCAAAATTTTGTATTTCATGGGTGAACTACTTTGGTTATCCGTTGAAATTAAACTGAGATAGATCAAACCTTTGCATCAGCATACATGTACCCTAAAAAACAGCTTAAATCTGGCCATGTGCTAAATACAAATGGACCTGTCATAAGCAGAACTGAAAAACTGTCATTGTTAAATGAATTCTAGGCAACTCACAAAATTAATTCCTGAGTCTTTGAAAGCTTTTCTTGTCCCTTTGATTCAAGTGCTCAAAAACAGAAACAGCCTTTGTAGTTTTGCTTAGGAAGAGATAAACTGATAAAATATATATGCAATGGCTCTTTGATATTCTATTCTAATCAGAGTGCCTCAGTTGAATTTAGGGCAAAGATATAACGCATTTAGGAGTATCATTCTGTTCCTTTGACCTAAGACCGAAACCTCCTATACAGAAGAATAGGAGAGACAGATTGAAAAGATATAAAAATAATTAGAAACAGCTTACAACCACACCCTCCATTGTAGTACCGAATCAAAGTGTTCAGTATAGGAGATTAAAAGTAAAGAAGAGGCAATCGCATAAAGACCTAACTATATAATGAATCAACACAACATACCAATAAGCTAGTAGCACCATTTTTTTCTTCTTAAAACATACGAAGACCTCTAAGTAAGAATAGGTATAAGGTTCTCCTCCTGTATATCCTCCCCTATCACATGGCTGCTGCCTCTCCCTCGCACGCCTTGCTAGAAGCTGCTTGACAGGCAAACTTTCTTTCCTTACTCTTTCAGTGGGGTAAACCTGCTCTGTACAACACCGTGGGTGCATCTGTCAGGTAAAGACTACCTCTTAGAGCATGGTTCTTGGTCTTCCTCATCTTGACTAATTTCTCCACCAAAACTGGGTCTCTAATTTAGACTAGTAGTACTGAAAGAAATAGAAGGCCTAGAACACATTTCATCGGGAATTTCTTTTTCTCAAGAGCAGTTGAATGCATTAGGCCATTGCAAGCCATCCCTAGGCAGAGCAGGAAGCATCATCACTACAGCCTTTAAAGGTACAAAAAAGTAGGTGGAAACAACAGCACAACACTGAGAGCCTGTCCCCTATGATACAATCACACGGGAAAAACACATTCCTCTCAGAGCTGAGGTCACTAAGATATTCAGATTTTGTCTCTAATATCACAAATTCTATCACTTCCTCTTAAAAAGTAGATCTACCTCCAGAAAATCCAACTTCCTAGTATGGGAATTTGCTTCTCAGGTAATTGCCCTGCTGGGAGGCAGGGAACGTGTGGCCCACTCTTAACCAGAGCACTTGTTCAGATCAGGCTGCTTGATTGCTCCGAGTATTAAGCACTGGTTCTGTTGGAGTGATCATTACACCATTTGCTGTTATCTTCCCTTACAGCTAGAGAGGAAATCAGCAGGACATCTAGTACTGTGCTATCAGGCATTCCTATGTACAATGAATGGAATTGCCTTGCAGTCAGCTACAATTACCCACTTCAGTTAGACTGAGAACAGCAGAGCTCAAAAAAAGCTCTATAGTATTAGCTGAAGAATACATATGCCAGCAGTTGCTCCTTTATTAAGGTTTTGAACCTCATTTCCCCTGCAAAGTATTGCTCTCCCCTGCCTTGCACATTCCAGAAATGAAATATATTCACCCTGGAAACCAGTAAAGATAAATTACTAAGAGATTGATCTATTCTTTACATAAGTTGTTGCTTTATGAAGTACCAGACTAACAGTGAAAAGAGAACAACTCAGATTTTCTACACAATTCTACTTCTGCAATTTCTACACAAAAGAAGGCACATTAGCCTCAGTTCTGCTTCAGTACTTTGAAAACTCTCCTTAATGAGACTCAAGTAATTTTGCATTCTTCAGGGAAGAGAAAGAATCCCATTAGCAACAAATCTCACGCTTAATTCCTTTAGTTAAAGAAAACAAAAGAAGAGAATGTTCTCAACTCTCCTGAATTGCCTAGAAAGGCTTAAAGACAACTAAAATATTTACCTTCAGCTGCACACGGAGATGGATTCCAAGTTAGGAACCTAAGAGTTTATTCTTTCCTATATGTAATACAACTACACAGTAGTTCTGTGGACTCAGTGCTTGAAAGTGGTGGTATCATCTCCCATCTGATTTTGGTGTCTTTACAGTGAAAATGTATCTGTCACCCACTATGTACATCAGAAACCTCCCATTCGAATACACAGCATCTCAGCTCCACCTGCACTGGGGCAACCGCAACAAGTCAGAAGGCTCGGAGCACACCGTGGGCGGGAAGCACTTCGCAGCAGAGGTGAGGAGAGCTCGTGTCAGGGAAACGCACAGAGAAGGGTGGGCGAGTCTCTCTATTTCCACATGGGATCTTTACTGTAGGTATTTGACTGTAAAAGGCTGCAAGATCCTTGTCGAAGTACCTGTAAGTTGAACATATGCTAAAAACTTGCGGTGTGCTCTGGAAAGAGGATAGGCTCCCTTGTACTTTCATGAGTTTTCACAAACTTTCAGGGAGTTAGAAGCTAGGTTTTAAACCTAGCTGAATAGTTTCACTGAATAGTTTCAACCAAATTGCTAAATTCTGGCCCCTTGCTTCCTCTGTAAAACAGAGCACAACATTGGACCCAGTGGGCTTAAATTACATGTTGAAATGTTTTCCTGGGATCTTTATTCACTTTCTTCCATCCAGCAAAGAACTATTTGGCAAGTCTTTTCATTTCTGTTTTTTTTCTAATCCTAAATTAAGGATTTAGGAACAGATTCGGAACAGCAGCATCTATTGGATGCATAATCCAAATTACTAAACAAGAAATTAATTCACTCAAAACAATTTGATTGCATAAAACCTCTCAGGAATCTGCTCCTTCTCCAGTTACATTTAACATCAGTTTTTCTAAACATCAGCGAGCCCCGAGAGTACCAAGGTGCTTCTATTTCAAGAACATTTACTAGCCCTGGTAATACAATCAAGATGACTTGAAACTAAAGTGATCCTCTTCCTCCTCCATCACTGGGAGAGGAAGGAAAACTCAGTTAGACAGGAAGAGCAGAGCGACTTCCAGCATGTGCTGCTTTCCTCTGGAAGGTATTTTGCTAGTACTGCCTGGAAAACATAAAAAAACATGGTATTGTCCTCGTTTAAGACAGCATTGTTTTTTCTCAGTCAGTGAAACAGCAGTGCTACTACAATATCCTATCTCCATCTCCTTCTTTGTAGCTGCATATTGTACATTACAACTCTGAAAAATATCCGGATATAACAGCAGCAATGGACAAAGCTGATGGGCTGGCGGTTCTGGCTATTCTCCTTGAGGTAGGATATAGAACTTTCTTATTTTTTAATACATTTTTGATCATTAAGTAAAGCATCAGAGCTCTTTAAAGCATAAAAATACCTAGATTAACAAAAAGTGGTGATCCTGAACACATACACTTTGCTATTTCACAAAAACTGACCAGACTCCATCAGCACATACATAAATGGGTACACAGGAAAGGGATAATTCTGAATATTTCCTTGTATTTTTCAGCAAATTAACTTCAGATATGCTGAATCCACTTTTAAATTAATTTACAAACTAAGGATTGGTAGACTTTACCAAATAATAGTTGACAATGAATTTAAAGCTCACATATTTAAAATTGCACATGAAGCAGTTTAACACAGCAGAGACGGTCAGTGAAGAGAAGAAAAATGTGCTCTTCTCTCTGCTCAATTCTTTGATCCCTTTTCTAAAAAGGGGACAGATTCCTTTTTGGAACCCTCCCCTAAAGTTAGTCAGGCAGGAAGCAGAAAGAGCAATCAGTGACAGTCACAGCTAGTACATACAGCTCTAGCTCAGAGAGCGTGAGCACAGAACAAGCATTCTGGTATCACAAAGCTCCTCAAACATAACCAGAAGGAAAAAATGTAGGAGAGCAGCTGTATCTCGTGCAACACACCACACTGAGACAGAGGCTTTCTTGGTGCTGGTTGTGAAGTGCACAGCCAGGTCCAGGTCCCATGCAGGTGACAAACATCCAGCTTGGCAACAGGGTCCCACTGCAAAAGCCCACCTCTTGGGCCACCCCTAAGGCTCTGACAAGTATTTTCTGTTAAATTTTAGCTGATTTGGAAGTCGAAACTGTGAAAAGTTTCAGAGAATTGCATATTATTCTAGGCAAGAATATCAAGATTCTAGGTTGCTCTTTTCCCCCACTAACTGTTAGTGTTTAAAAATCAACTAAGAGAAAGTTGCTAAGCCGGGAGATTAGGTCTCTGCTAAAAACTTTCAGGCAGCTGGTGTCTCTTAAAGTTGATTTAAGGACAGTGTTTTACTATGGTGGGTTGTCAGAGGAGTTGCTAAGCACCAACTCCAGAATATTCATATAAAAAGGCATTGATTATTAAACCCAAAAGCTGCTGGGAGAGGTTGAAAAAAGTCTTCCCAGAGGCCCCATGGTGCCCAATAGTGTCATTCTTCATCTGCTGGAAGTGTGAGGAGCAGCAGAATAAAAAATCATTTGTGGGTGGAAAACTGTGGCTTTGACTAGTAAGCAGTGGCTGACCTATGAAGCCTGTGGGCAGCGAGCGTATATCTACAAGGAAAGGGCTTTTCTCCAGGTGCACAGCGTGCTGAACACTCAGAGGTAGCTGGTCCTTCAGGTGCACCAGAGGTCTCTGCTGTGATGGTTAAGGCACATTAAAGCAGCAGTAATATCCCCCAGAGCAGTAAGAACATTGCTGCGATTCTGGAAACACTATTAACATTTTGGGTAAAAAGAGGAATTAGGTCATGCTAGTACATTCCTGTCTGGACAGGGAAACATTTCCCTCGTGGTAGAGTTGTTCACTGCTACCTGCTTCACGCAGAAGCAAAGCTTTGTACTCAGTCTGTGGTGGGTTGCACAGCTGCTAATGCTCTGCTCGTTACAGATCGGACCTTTCAACCCAACATACGAAAAGATCTTCAGGCACTTTCGGAATGTGAAATACAAGGGTGAGTGGCTATAAACTGGCTATAGATTGAGAGGGACTAAGAGCATCCGGTATCACGCCAAGAGGGACTGAATGAATAGTCCAGAAATTACAGGCAAGCTTCTGTTATAAACTCCAGAAGACTTAAAATTCAGTGCATTTCAGTGACTTTCAGTATTGTTAGCATGAGACAAACAACACTATGTGTTTCTAACAGGCCCTTATTTCTTGCATACAATGTTATTTGGTTGACATGCTCACAGCTCATTTTACAGAACTCTGATATCTAGACAAGATTTGTACAGGAAACCTAAAAAGTTCTATTTCTTTGTTTTGCTGGGATAACACATGTTAAAATGTATTTTATTTTCTTAGTGATATGACTGAAAATACCGTATTTACTGAAAAAATAAAATCACTTAATCAGAATCTGAAATCTGTGCAATAGTGATACAGCATTTAACACAAATCCTCTTTTCAGATCAGATGGTCCAAGTTCCTGGTTTCAATATTCAAGAACTGCTTCCCGACAGGCTGGATGAGTATTATCGGTATGAAGGATCCCTGACAACTCCTCCTTGCTACCCTAGTGTCCTCTGGACAGTTTTTCGACATCCTGTTAAAATTTCCCAAGAACAGGCAAGTTTAAATATACCATGCATTTTCCTTATTGATGCTTACTAAGGACCAATAAATACATATTCTAATTTCCTGGATTTCTCTTATGTTCCAATACATACTAGTATTGTATCAACGTGAAAAAAAATCACAGTACAGGGAGATTCTTTTCTCTTTTCACTACATACTTGCCTGCTGCTTTGAATCACTCCATGAGTCACTGTCAGATAAATATGGCTCAAGTTTCATGGCTGAACCATATCCATCAAGCCTTTAAGTGCTCCTGGATCATGACTGACATAGAGTTGGTAGGCTGGGTAGATATTAGTTTCTAAAAGTTTGTGATAGGTTCTTGTCAAGCCCAAATCCCCTGGCTTTTCTCCAATGCTTGTTTCTCTTCTTTTTATTTTCTTTTTTTAATCCTTACATGGTAACCGACTGATAATTATATAGGCTATAGACTCTCAAACACTGTCTTCTGACTGACCTGTTTATAAACATGAAGGAAAAAAAAATCAATGTCAAAATATCTGACAAATTAATATGTGTTCCCTGTTATGAAAGTCCCCTTTAAACCTTGTTCATTCTGGCAGGTCATGTCTTTACTAAAATAGGGAGTCCTTTAATGAAGTAGCTTTTAGTTCTGCTTGGGATTTAGAATGTGTTAGGGAGAACATGCAGCACAAATCCACCAGGTTTTCTCTCCTCATCTGATTTTCCTAGAAGCCAATGACTACAGAGGGTTAATTTAATCAGAATGAAAACAAAATATAGGTATGGATTTGGGGATGTCTGTGTACACATTATTCTGTATTTCGTCTGACAGCCCATGAGAAAATTTTAAATATTACTTCCTTCTCTTTGAATTCCTCTGTGATTTCAAACACTCATCCTTTGTGAGCTTGATCTTTCTATGTTCTGGGAGTTGAACGAGTGTTTCCCTTTGTAGTTACGAGCACTGGAAACAGCCATGTATTGCACAGAGAGTGATGACCCAGAACCCTTAGAAATGATTGATAATTTTCGCCATGTACAGAAGTTTGATGAAAGACTGGTTTTTATCTCCTTCCACGAAGGTAGGTTGTGCGAGTGCTTCCATACAAAGAAATAGCACACCATCGTTTGTGTTGTACTGAAGTGGCCATTGCCCTTCACTGCTACAAAATCATAGTAGTCTCTTTCCTGCAGTTGGATTTGTTGCCTTTTCTTCACAAGGTATTTCAGGGAAGCCAATTCCATGTGACCCCTTTGTGTTTTCATCAAAGGGAAGGCCATAGGAGAAGGAAGACCATGCTAGCCCTTGTCATGCCCAGTAGAACTTCCTGTCATTCCAAACACTAACCTGTTCTGTATAGGTGAAGCCTTTCAGTCAGTTTAACAGTTTTGAGCTAGCCTAGCTGGTGGACTGACAATGTGTGTTGTTGTTGGTTTGCTAACAGCATCTGTGTAACAGTGATTTTTCTGATCTGAATCATGGTCATGCAGAAATGAGAAATGCGATTTTCCATCTGTGTTGTAACCTGACCTTACCGCACCTGTCTGGTTTTCTCTGTAAGTCACACTCGGTAGTTAAATGATATTAAGTTACAATCCGTGATTCCAGTAATCAGAAATCAGACAGCATACTTTTCATCCAGGAATCCCTAAACACTTCACAGGAATACTATAAGAGTTATTATTTCTATCTATGGGGGAAAATTTGACCCATATGTGACTTTCCCAAAACTGTTTCTGTGAAGCAGTGCCAAAGCCAAGAATAATATTTGGCTCTCCCTCTGTTAAGCCACATCATTTGGCTCTCATACTGAGGTGACACGAGCTATAAAGGCATTTCCAACGAATCTTTAAAGCTAGCATGACTTACTGAAGCTGAATTGTGTTGGTTACTGCCCATCCTGCTGTTCTCACCCAAGAACTGGTCTCTATGGCTACGGAAGACATTGCTCAGTGCTCCCTTAATAGAAACCCTATTCAGGCTAAGTACATTTAATTACAAAAGCTCATTGACTCTATCAGTGAACCAGAGCAAAATGCTCTGCCCATTTCAGGAAAGGTATTCATCATGCCTGCAATCTCCCACACCGCATTCAAGCGCATCCCACCTGCTCCAGTCACGAAGGCTGCCTCGCAGGTGTAGATCCTCACCTCAGAGGAGGAAGGGTCCTGCCCAAGCCCAACCGCAGCGCAGCTGCCTGCCAGCTGCAGCACACAGCTGACAGAGCCAGCTGTGCGCAGGTAGCAGCAGCCAGCATTTATTAGGAAAGGAAAGAGACACACAACTATGTCTTGGGCTAGGTGACCACAGAGATTTGCGAGACCAAAGTCTCCTGTGCAGGCTCCAGGACTCTACTACCAAAGCAGCTCTTCAGGGCAACTTCCCTGACTTTCAGTGTCAAGGCCAAGGGCTGCCCTCTCCAGCTGAGGGTACAAGCCGCAAGATGGGGCTGTTGAGCTGTGTTTTGTACATAAAATAGAAATGACTGAAGCCCTTGGCCAGCTATGTTTTGGCACTGATAAATAAAATCTAAATTCATGTTAACTATTAACAAATACTACATTTCAAAGTGTCTCAAACAATAAAGGATTACTCAGCAACACTCAAATATGTTTATACTGTATTTTGCCTGCCAAATATTCCAATCAAAGCAGTTTCACATGCAGCTGAAATTCATTACAATGCTCATGCCTTCCAACGCCCACTAGTTACATGGAAACTGGCATCTAGTTTTGATTACAGGACTATACTGAATGGAATTATGCCTACTCTTGCCCCCATCACACAGCTATTTAAGGCCTGAAACTTGTCTCTACCCTTCCTCTTTAAATCACAAACTTTTTCTAATTATAATATGTTTTGATGTCTACTGGAAACTCCTTTACTTTTCTGAAACTCCTCTTTCCTATCTATAACATGTTTTTTCTTAAAATCCACCCATCACAAGTTTTGAGTTACTTAGACTCAATATAAGTACCTCGTGGGATAAGGACAAGCTCCAGGCTTTACATTTCTGTTTTCTCCACAACTTATTTAATACAAGAAAATATTTAAATGCAATAAATAAAATCTATGAGCAAAGGGATCTCATGATGCTTAGAAGCAGTCATTTGATAAAACTTTATAAAATATTATAAAAAAAACTTTATGAAATATTATAAAAATGGGGCTAAGAGTGCCTACCTTCAAGTTCTTTGCAAAGGTCAAAATAAGTAAAAATATTTCATTGCCAAAAACATATCTGAAGATCATTATTAAGGATGTTATTACAATGTTAATACTTAACACTTCAATGCAAAGACAGATAAGATCAATTTTTATATCTTGAATTCATTCTTACCTTCCTTGCCTTCTTTAAGTACTGTTCTCAAAGATAAACACACCACTCTAGCGGCCACCCATCAGTGATGATGTTCTGCCATGAAAAAAAAAAAAGAAAGCATCAAATTTGTTGCTGAAATAGTTGCTGGATTTTGCTTATGCGTTCTTATATACTGTAGCATACAATATATATATTTATACTATAGCATACAATGAGTTTTTGATCCACGACGACTGCCTGAATGTTGGCTTGGTGACATTAGTGGAGCTCTAAGTTCACAAAACTGTAAACTACACATCCAGTTTTGGAATTAGGATCTTACAGTATGTATCTGTGCAAAGCTATCCAGTGCAGGGCCTTCATACATGGCAGGCACAGAACTAAAACATGAAGACTGACTAGAGACCAACCTTCTCCTCTAAAGTAAATGAAATTAACTGTTCTGTATGTTTTCCATCTTCTCCTAGGTATTGTAGTTTCTGTTGTTATAGCTTCCACTGTGGGAGCTGTCATCATTCTTGCAGTAGCCTTCTGGCTGTTCCAAAGGAAAAGGTAAGAGACCCTTCTTGTCACATCAGGGAAAATCCTTGTTCTGAGATGAGGAAACACCTGTGTGTCTGAAAACTTCAGCATATTTTTACAATGGAAATGGTGGATATGTTAGGGGAGATATGATCTCTTCCTATAAGCTTTGGTTTGTTGTTGCCATGGTAGATGCTCTTTCTCCTGTATCATATGCTCCAAACTAATCCTATCTCATTGCCAGCAAAAAAAAAAAAAAGAAAGAAAAGAAAAAAGTGGCTAAAAAGTGGCTAGAGGGTTTATTTTTGCAGTGACTTTTGTGCCACAATGGCCATCCTTCTGCCATTTAGTAACATTAGCCCCCTGATTGCTTGGATCTTAAAAATAATTACCTTAACAGAGTTCATGTAAAATCTTAAAACATAAAATGCCAAGAAACAGGGAAGAGTATGGAACCACCCAGAGAAGACGAGAACACCACACACTCTAGTTACCCACTGCTCTCACAAGCAAAAGCTAAGAAATGAGAGTCCCTTTCCAGACTAAATAGGATGAGCATGCTAACTAGGTGATAGACTTAACTGATTTTTCCAGTTCTCAACTACCATTTGTTCTTTTTCCCTGCTCTTTTTTTTTGTGAGACTTGCTGCTTTTAATTGCTCTTTGATTTTTTTCATTTTTTCCTGGAACAATAAGTGAAACAAGAAAACCCCTTCTCAAGGTCACATCATTTAAAGGAAAGAAACATGTGCTGACAGATAATTTAGCCAACTGCTTCCATCAAAGTCACATTCTGGAAGAAAGACTAATATAACCAAATGTCCTATAGCACGCTCATATCTCTTTGCAATCAGCATCAACTTTGTGCTGATCACATCAAAATGTGCTATCCTGAAATATCTGTAATTTACTGTGACAGTTTCCCCAACACAGAGAAATAAAACTTCATGCATGTGTAACAGACTTTTTAAATAGGCAGTGGTGCTTTTCCTTCATTATAGTTTCAAATATCTTAATACATTTTTTTTTGTTTCAGATGCAAAAAGGGAAAAGACAATACAGGAGTCATCTATAAACCAGGCAGGCACAAGGAAGAAGATATCTCTGAAGCATGAGATACTTCTTTGTCAAAAAAGCCTCTTTTTGCTCATTTTGCATTGGGAAAAACATCCCGTGTTCCTCATGATAAACTTCAAAACTCTTTAAAAAAAAAAAAAAAAAAAATCAGCCAAAACATTTTGTGTAGCTCTTGTTCTCTGCTTTTCAGGAACATATGATCTGTGAATACTCCTGAGAGTGAATTCCTCCCCACATTCTTTTCATGTTGGCGGTCTGCTGGGTCTTTTAATTGATTTTACAGTTAACTCTAAACTGCAATTTTATGCTTAGTTTAGCAGTTTTTCCCACAAGTGTTCAAATCTGAAGACACTCATCAAGCTACAGGCACTTACAGCAGGCACTCTTCCCTGCTAAATACAGGGAAGATAACCCTGAAACAGCATCAGGAATATAGAAAAGGTAAACGCCTAATCTGAGTTACTGTGAGATCAATATTTAAATCAGGCTGGTCAGCGGTTTTACATGACAGCAAACGATGGTATTCAAATCCACCAGTGGGTTTGCGAAAGTCAGAAACACTAGAGGAAAAGGTAAGTGAAAATGCATTGAGAACCACATGGCTGTTAAAGGGGTCCAGCACAAAGACTCAGTGCTGAAAACACAGATCTACTGCTTGAGGAATGACCCTCTTTCCAGTTATTGCACAGCCTCGCAACTCTCTCATGGAGGTCAATCATCAGAATGACTCTGTATCTGCAGACCTGACACTGGAACTGCACAGGCATCTTGCCAGCCTTTCATTATGTCTTATTATCCTAACCTTATTTGTAGTGTGCACAAGTCATGTTGGGATAAGGTAGTTGCTTGGGATAAGGTACTTTTACGCAGAAAAATTTCTATTTAATCATTAAATCTTGATTGGTTTTACAGCACATATTATAAATGCAGTTACACAGTAGAGGTTGCTGATTTAGTTCTCTGAATTCAGTAATTCAATTATTAAAAGGTAATTAACATTGTCACTTCAAATCTCGTAAATTAGATGCTCGGGATCTCGTTATACATTTTTTGAAAGCAAGAAGCTAACTCTGCTTCCGCTAAAGATAATATCATGAAACGGCCCTGCCCCAAGGAAGAGCAGGGTCAGCCAGTCCTGCACCACACCTACGTGGAATCCCTGTCTGAGGGGAGGCACGGAAATGCCTGTGCTCGGGTAGACACGCAGCACGTGATTCAAGGCAAGGATACATCTGATTGATTGCGAGTCTGAATGCCATTACACACCGATTTCTGGGGAAATTTCCATCTGAATCCACTTAGATCCATTTTCCATTCACACTTATATGCTCCCTCAGTAGCAACACCATCATATTTGTGATTTTAAATAAAAAATGTGATTATATGTGTTTTCTCCTTTGGATTTCAGCATGCAAAATAATTATTGACTGACGTTTTTCAATGTAATTGAATTGACACCTAAAATGTGGATTAGAGGGAGTGGGGAAAAAAAATATGTAAAGCTGCAGCTGAGAAGTTCTGGAAAAAGAAGGATGAGCTATCAGCCAACACCATCCTCTCCCCCCAAAATCACAAATCAGGAATGTCCAGATGACATGGAAGCGCAGTTTCCAGACTGGTACTTCTTACAGGAAGCACGGTGAAAATGGCCCCAGCACATCCAGTCAGGCTGCAGCAACTCAGTCCAATCTCAATTTTCTCTCATGCACACTGGACAACAAAAAGATAAAATATGTTTTGCATAAACTCTAGTGATGCACATTAGGCATCAGTTGGGGCCCTAAACCAGTTTTAAAAGTAAACAGGCCTGTACTCCTCTACTTGACTTTGTTTTCCAACCTTTAAGGCGGAAAAAAGCCATTTTGTCAACAATGAATCTTGATGAGCTTCATTAAGTGCACCAGTTTGCACAGATGTTTCCATGTATGTACAAACCTTAATACTTGTGAAACAAAGAACATATGTATTCACAGTATATGATACACTGCAGCAACTAACCTTTCAGTGTGCAAAGCTAAATCCATTTCTGGCACATGCATTTCAACTAATTCATTCCTTTTTCAAAAACTGAACTTCATTAGCCACACAGAGATGCGAACCATTTGTATGGCTGAAGCTGCAAACACAGGTCCAGCACGATCACAGGTCACCTACCTGCTGGTGGACTCATTATGAATTGGTTGTACAAACATCTGCCCTTGAAACTGAGGGTGAAAACAAAATCACAACTTAAGATCAGCTGAAGAAACAGGCTATTTTTCCCTTCAGCTACATCATAGCAAAAATCCTTTTTTTTTTCTAATTATTATGCTTCTGGATCATGTTGATCATGAATCATGAAATCATGCTACCTTTAAAACAAAACTGGAAAATCCACGTTGTGCATTTTAATCCTTTCACTTAGAGCAATAGTGTGACGGTGCCTTGAAGGCCTCGGGGAAGCAAGCTGCTCACCTAACCAGTTATATAGTTTGGTGGTGCCAGTTTTAGATTGTTTAAATTATATTGCAAGCCTTGCTCAACCTTCCCAGAGGGTCAAGGCCTGCTCACATTATAACTCACAACAGTAACTCCCTTATTGCACAGCTTTGGACAACTTATTTACTACCTTGGCTGAAACCTGTTAACCTAACTTGGCCACTCATAAAAAGAAAAGCTTTCCATCATAATGTGACAGTATCATGATACTGTTTCGCACTCTGTGATGACTGTTGGCCTGCAATCAAGAGCTGAGTATTAGGTTCCCTTGCATCATTCAAAATAATACTTTTTATTAATGAAAACCATCCATGTAAATGTGAAGTTCTGTTTTGCCATTCTCTCTGAGTATTAAAAAAGTATCAAAATCATTCTGCAAAATTTGTTTTGTAATCCTTCCTATTTCTGTCCAAATAAACAGGAAAGTAATTAGTCAAACTTGAAAATAATACCGACAACTTATACCCAATTCTTAATCCATATACAACTATAGATTAAATTACCACATAACTTTTTAATGTGAAAGTATGAAGCAAAAGTGTCCTGGTCATCCTTATCCCTTTGTATTATATTGTGCATAGTCATTTCTGTGGTACCCTATGACTAGGGCTGGACATATAAATAATAACACTGTTCTTTACAACTGTTTGTACAGTCAAAGAAAACCACTGTGCAATTATCAGTGGATGAAAACTGCTATAACTCCACTGAAGCAATTCATATTATAATTAGCTGAGAATGCTTTTCTAGGTCACAGGGAAAAAAAATGAAAAGCATCCTCAAATAATTTTACATAAAAATTCTACATTTTTATCAAATTCAGTATAATACACATAAGGTGGTGTGAACTGAAAACTTAGGATAGTTTAAAAGAATAAAGCTTTTTTGCACATTTTCATTAATACTCTATTTTACTTTTAACAGAATCTGTTAGCTTTGCAGAGTAAAAAATGTGAGGGTCACAAAAAAAAGACCTAAAAGTTTAATTCTTTTGTTTCCTTTTAGAACATAATTAATAAATTCTACTAAAAATAACATGCAAGGCCAACTATTTTTAATTCCAAAGAAGTTAAATGGCACCATCTAGTGTCTAACAATCAGAAAATGAAGCCAGAAAGGTTGTTACTTCTTTTACTTCCTCAACACCATTCAAATTTGGAAACAATAGCAAAAGGAAATGTAAAAATAAACATGAATTCTGGAACACTTGTTTTTGAAAGAGGAATTGAAAGCTAAGTATTAAGTCAAATGCTATTATTCTAAAGAACCAAGTATTTGTAGTTCTTAGTACTTTATAATATTTTGGAAGGTAAATGCATTATAAATTTGATAGTCTCTGTACATACTACTGACTCAAATGTTTTCCTAGGAAAGTCAAATGCTTTTTAAGTTGTGGCAACAACAGCTAAGTATGAAGTTACCCAACAGTTAACGTTAACATATATAGGAGTTCAAAATAATGAATGAAACCGGGGTAATTTTGGATGCATGTAACTCTCCACTGACATAAGCAAGCCAAGGCCCTCCTTTTCAGCTCATAATGCATCATTTTGCACAGGCACCAGGATCCCAATGTGCATGTCCACAGATTCACATTTCCAGCACACTGCATTAAAGCTGCCGGTAAAAACCTTTTTCTAAGCTGTTTATATTGAACCAAACTTAAATGATTCTGTATACATCGTGGCCTTTTTATAAGATCTTCAAGGAACTCATTCACAAGCACACTACAGATTAAAAATAAAAGGGGCTGTCTGTGCTTTTCTTAAACAAATGTACTGAAAAAAAAAAACTTAAAACTTAGTCCACAGGGTGACTGAATTGCTTTTTTTCCTCAAAGTCAAATGCCCTCTGGGGTACTATGAAAGAGGGTTTTTCCTTTAGAAACTGCTGTACAAAAAGAGAAAGCGTGAAGGAGGTTGTGCAGGAGAGATTTTATCACCTTCAGTAACTTTTTCACTGAAGTTTTTTTGTCTTTTCTTTGAGTTTATTAAATACACACAGAAAGCAAAGACAAGTTTATTGCTTTGCAAGCAAATTTAAGCTTGTAGCAACAAAAAAAAATAGAAGTATAAAGTAAAAAGAGGGACAGGCTGAATTTACACCATCAGAGAACTATCTGTTTTTGTGTATTGAGAGTGAATCTTTCACTCAGTACTGTTATACAGTCCTTGCAGCTCTGTTCACTTCTTTATTCTTCCACGGATAACAGATTATTCCACAGCAGGGCAAGGGATACTATCTATTTCTAACAAAAAGAAAGGTAAATAAGGACAAACTGTAGACACTGTCACTGCTGTGACAGTACCAAATGCCATTAAGGAAAGCAACAGGCTTTCCTTAACAGGAGAATTTGCATTTGCAATTGCCACAGTCCTTGGCAGTTACTCCCATACGCAGGGAAGTCACAGAAGAGTCAGCTACTACCAAGCCACTCCAGACATGGATAATATTCCAAGAACTTTTGAATAAAATCCTTTCTGGTTAGCACTGCACGGGGTTAAACTACTTAATTTTATCCACGAGAGTGCATACAGCTGACCCAGAACAAATCATTTCTCTATTTCTACTAGTCAGCTCACCACACAGACACCTATTTTAGCTTAGAAAAGCACAGGAACAGCCATATGTTTCAAGAGATTGTCCTTCCTCTTTCCAGTCTGATTTCAGTTCAGGGTGAAAATGCTGTCTGCAGGAACGGTCTACAGCTGATATACGGTACAACAGCCCTCTCCTCCTCCTGTGTCTGCTGCAAACACGAGCAAAGCTCACTAATAACTTTTACAGGAAAATGTATGAAAATTTATTTGCATATGTCTATGTATTATTTATAACATAACAATGTCAGTTGCTTTAAATAACACAGGAAAAAAAAAACAGGGTAAATCTACACACTCCCATTCAAAATGGTATCTTTTTCTTAGCCCTATGTGAGCTAAAAAAAAATATTTCTGGTCACAAAAACAGTAAATTCAGAAAAATAGAGATGGTAAAAAGCTCTACTTTATGCTAAGAGTATTTTCAGATTCTAAAAAAATGTATATGAATACCCTGAAGGAAAAGGCATGTAGATAGTTGCAAGAGAATACATGCACAAATATGTCTTTTTAAGGACGTCATCATTTTTTTTTCTTTTTAAACTTTTGACAAACTAATGTTTATCCATCAAATTAGTTTTATAATTACAGAAAGCTACATTAAACCTCTCCCTGAATATAAAAGCGTAATTTCTACCACTTAATGCCTAGTAATAAGAAGGGATTCGCTTGCAGTTAATTCACTCAGGTAACTTTTAGGACCCTACATGCCTTGAGGCAAAAGTAGCTTAAGGTTTCACATGAAAGCTAAGGTTTGAGAGGAATTCATCTTGACTTAAGTTGGCATAAAATTTTAATAAGAATCCTGGAGTTATACTTTCTCAAGTGTACATTTAAATTGAGAAAAGTAAGTCAGTGTGCAATCATCATCCTCCTAAAAGCTTCTATGATTAAAATATACAGACATACATACACATACGTACACATACATATATATATGAAGTTAAAACAAAGTTCAAATCGGTAAAAATTTATAATGAGGACACAAGCTAGGAGAAAATTAAAATGATCTTACATTATGAAAGGGACAAAATTCTTCATAGAAGAGATTTACTACTTGAATGCAGAAACCATGAAGAGTACAACATTTAACTCTCATTACGTGCTAATTACATGATAAAGTTATTATCACAGAGCGGAACGGGCCTAAACTATGCATGCAATCTCAGGTCAGTTACATAAGCTGTTGCTTTTGCACTCGACCATATTCACTCATCTGACGTTTTAAATGACTATCACAAGACAACTTACAATATAAGAGAGAACCATATGATACTGCAACCCTCTTCTCAACAACTTACCAGACTGTCAACTTTGTGTTCTCATTTAGACACAATTTAAATAAAGGAGAAAAATATTTTAAAAGCTCAAAGTAAATGTTTGATTCCGTATCTTTAAGTAAGACGTAGTTTGAAAAGTTTATTAGTGTTTAATCAGTTTAATATTTCTAGGAAGTGCTATGATGTAAAATATTAAAGAAAACTGGCAAGTGGAATAAATCACTAAAACATCAAAACATATTATTAAAACAGAGTTTTCTCTAACTAAAATTGCTTTCAATGAAGAGCCATAATCCAAGCTATTTAATTCTAACTTGTCTTTCTTTCCCAGAGTTGGCCTACAAGTTCACGAGTTGATCCTTTTATTCACCCTACTCATTGTAATTGATGTCCAATTTGCATCATAGATTCAAATGCAAAAAAAAAAATGCATTTTTGAATTCTATTAGTTGCTTTAAGGCTGCAACCATTGTGTTTTCTATTACTAAGCTCAACTTTTGCTCAAGTACATTGTCCTAAGAGAACTGCTGATCTTGCACACTGTTATCTATCTGTCCAATATGACTCCATGTATAAGGAATCTCCAGGAATTGGGAGATATCACATGACTTACTTTAAAAGTCTTTAGTAGGCAACCTGTGATAATTCTGGAAGCAGACGACAAAACAGCGCTCCAGAGACGAACACATTTTTCTGTGCTGATGCATTACGGCTACTGACAGTTTGCACTGCACCAAGTCACACAAGAAAGCAGCAGGCGAGCAGGCAGCAGAAGGATCTGGAATCGAGGAAAGAAAGGCAACTGTTACTCATACTGTATTTATCATTTGTATGTTAAATTTCTAATGAGATCTCCATGAGGCAAATACATCACTTGGGGAGTGGGAGAGTGGAGACCACAACAAAATTAAATTCTAACGAAGTCTGCTTTTCCCATGGAAAGAAACTGCTTTTTAAGAATAATTTGACTAACAATTTATTTTCTGATGTGGAATGGGTGGTTCAAAAACACTAATAAACCCCACTTACCCACGTAAACTTAGTTATTGCAGAAAGAGGACAAACCAGCCTGGTTACAGAGGCGCTAAACCAGCCTCTGGCAACAGCCGCTTCCTGCTGTACCTGAGGAGCTGCAGAACAAACGCCAGGCACTAAAAATGAAGCAACAGCAACGGGAAACAGATTTTAACATGTGTATGAATAAAACAAGAGCAGGTGCAAATGTCAGAGGCTGAACCAGGCCAAGCCTGAGGAGAACATGGTATGAGGAAGGGCCATGGCATGAGGAGGCACCATTTTGTGAGGAGACACCGGAGGGCGAGGAAGGGCCATGGCGTGATGAGGCACCGTAGTGTGAGGAGGGAGCGGTGTGAGGAAGTCCAGGGTGGTCCTGCCTTCAGGGTCTCTCCCAGCGCCAGCCAGCAGGGGCAGTGGCGACCTCGTGCCGCCCGCCAGAGCCAGCTGCGGGCAGCAGCCCCGCACGAGCGCCCCGGGGCCGCAGCCGCCGCAGCGGCATCGCGGGGACCGCGCGGGAAGGCAGCGGCTCCCTGAGCAGCTGCTCCAACGGCCGCTAACGGCTCCCGCAGCAGCTGCTCCAACGGCCGCTCCAACGGCTGCCCCAACGGCCGCCGCCCCCTCACGCGACGCCCCCTCACGGCCGCAGCGGCCGCCGATGGCGGCGAAGGAGGCGCCCCCGCGCCGGCAGCCGCTCGAGCAGGGGGCTCCGCGGCGGCCGGCAGCGCGCCCGTCCCCGGCGCCTCGCGGCTCCCCTGTGCTGGGAAACGGCGCGTGTCTGTGCCCGGAGCGCCGCAGCGGGCTGAGCGGAGCTGCGCTTCTACCCCACGCTCTGCGAGCACATATTTTTTCCTTGAAATGGGTAACAACAGCAGAAGTATAAGGGGAGCAGTCAGCTAAACCAGGCTTGGAGAATATCTTTAAAGAGCACCGCATCTCTGTCCCTCGGAGCGACAGCTGGATAGGCACAACATCAAGTGCTTCTGTCAGTGCCGTTTTGGAATACTACTTACAAACACGCTTTAAGACACATATGGTTGCCATTTCTCCCTCTTTTATTGGTTCAGAGCATAAGTGAAGCGTACAGAGCCGCCGCGTTGCCCGTGTGGAAGCAGCGTGCGGAAGTGCTGGGCAGTAAATCCGTGGCTAGAAGGTGCTCGGGCGCCTTGGAGCAGCTCCATCCTCTGTCAGGAATAGAGACCAGAGCTAGGTAGTTGCTCTGTTGCCTGAAAAAAAGAAAAAAAAAGGGAAAAAAAAAGATAACAGCCTTGAAAAATAATTAAACATTGAGGTTTTGACCCCACTGCGAGTGAGATGGAAGTTCTCTGTTGGGTGGAGATGGCAGCTTCCCCTCACAGCCGAGTCCAGCCAAAGGCAGTCGTGTGCACGAAGCAGCACCGCGCGCCCTCCCGCTCTGTTCCCAAGGGAAGTCCACGGCTCCGTGCTGCTAACCCGCGGCGCCGCGTTGGAAGGGTCAGCGACCACCATGCTGAGGTCCCCCAGGAAAAACAAAACCGACCGAACAAACAGAACAATTATAAAGCAAGTTCACCCAACTTACTAACTCTGTCTCAGATACAGCTGCCTGGTACGAGGTGCTTGGCTTGCTCGCTGTGCACCGTGGCGGCCCATTTTTCATAAAAGTTGCGATTGCAAGAGGCCATCTCAGAATTGCCTGCACTGAAAAGCTGCTTAGGACTCAATAGGGGGCAAATTCTGAACGCTTAGGGAAGCTCATAAAACCCTTCTTCACCCTGAAGGTGATGCCCTGCGCCCAGGAGCGGAGTTCACAAGCTGCATGTGCCCCCCATAACCCTTCTGGGCTACACCAGCTCCCCGGGTGAGCAACGTGAGTGCAGCCCGGGGAGCTGTTTCACAGACTGAAAGAACAGTAACTATTTACTAAACTTCTGCCCATGGGAATTTATGCAACACTTGACCATACCCGAAGCTTAATGCTGTTGTGCTGTGCTGAAGATAGCAGGAAAAAGAAAAAAAAAATCAGTAATAAACTGCAACAGCTGGAACACCAAGAAACTGTCTCTTCAGCAGATGACAGAATTTTGCATTGCCTGCCCTTTCTCCAACCCCCTGAACAGCAAAAACAGCATTATGAAACTTGTAAAAACTTCATTTAGGTATCTCTTGAAGATTAGACTTGTTTCTAAAGATAGGCTATTTTGAAATCTTACATGATATTAGTGACCTTGGTATAGCTCAAGAAGCCTAAAACACAAGTCAACTAATCTGGAAAAGGAGAGGAATTTAGAGAAAGGCAATTCACCAGGTTGCAAAAGCTGGACAGGTTCTGTACAATAATTCGTCTGCAAATGTGCTAGCGCTATTTTAATGATAATACCTTGTCTGCACCAAAAGCATTGATCAAGGAACTTTAATAAATCATCATTTTTAGCACCATAAGTATTGTTTGATACATGAGGTTACAACTTAGCTATAAATATAGCTAAGACGTTATTAGTGCAAATGCATGACACTAGCTTCTCTGAAAACTGAATTTAAGGACTCAGATTTTAGGACATTGCTGAGCACCTGTAACCAATTCAGATCTCACTGATCTGCAAGTTAACTGATCTAAAGCAGCCACCTGGAAAAACTACACACACACACACACACACACACACACACACACACACACACACAGAGGTGGTAGAGAACAAGAATGTAGCTCCAGCTTGCTCTTAATTAAAGAAACTACAAATCCATTTCGGTATTGCAAACATTCAGCTGCTTTTGCCTCGAGTAGACCAACCATTTCCTTAGTTACTTTCTCTCTCTCCCTTTTTTTTTTTTTTTCCCTCCCCTCCTCTTTTTACACCGGTCATCTCAGTTACCACCAAACCTCACTACTCACTAGCTGGTAAGTCAACACCTTCTGGAAGTGTAACCACCACCACCTATTTCAGTCAAATCCCTCCCTGTAGAAGGATTTGCAAACAGTATTTGCTATATTAGTTCATTATACTCAGGCCTTCCATTACTTCAAAATCATCAGATCTTACCCATGATTTTTTTAAACAAAGGCTAACAACTTAAAAGACTAGATAATTCTTAGGCAAACTGGAGATTGTGTCTCACTATCATTACAAAGCCTAAGGTCACCTGAATAATATACCTAGATCTCAGCTGCAGGCTAAGTAATCACTACAGGAGGACAGAATATTTCAGGAAGACTCTGAAAAACAGTCATGTTTAGGAATAAACAAAACCCTTTGAAACTCCTGTACCTGGCCACTGCAGTTAAGCAAAGCTTTACAGATGCAATTCCCCTGGACAACTTTCCACAACAGAGGTACTAGAAACGTTAACTGTATAAAAATACATGGAATATTTCATACAAATACTCCAAATACTTTTCATTATGTAACTTTTATTTGAGACACGTTGTAAAAAAGTTTGCATGGAATAATAAAACCACTGAGTTCGTTGTTTTGGGGGAGTTTGGGATATTCTTGTCTATACATATTATCAATACACAATTAATGATTAAGTTTACAAGTTAACGACATAACCAGTTCACTCTACCTGCAGGAGCTTTTCATATTACCACCTTTAGAGCAGAGCTAAAATGTGCTTAAACACACATGGTAAAACCATTCTACTTCAAAATTAAGTATTTTTTTCCAAGGGCTATACTTTTTAGTCTGAATTTAGTAGCTATATAACATTAAAATAATTGTAATCGAAGTTTTATTTGGAAAAAAAAAAAATGTTTGTAAGGCCATAGGAATACACTAAAATACTTAAATTCACCAGAAAGAAAAATTAATGGAAATCCTGCTTTGGTGGCAGGGAGAAATACAAGTTTTATTTATAAGAACAAGAGTGGCACAAGCAGTTCAGTGAACGGAAAAAGACCTATCGTCTACAAGCTAACCCTTAGGAAGGGTAACTTTGCAAAATTTCAGTTACATTTATATATAAACAGATAACAGATGCATTTCCACAAATAACACATTTATGCATTTTACATGTTATTCACATAGCTTCCAAATCATTATCCATTCACAATTTTCAATGCAATATGTGTATTTAAGACTCCTATTTTCAATTGCGAAAATGACTGACTTGATTCACTTGACTTCAGCAGACCAGAAGGGGAAATGTGTTTATAATGGGAAATACATTTTACCAAGGAAAACTCAGGAAAAAAAAAATCCTGCAATGCTGAAAAACTAATCATCATTCTTAAGAACAACCTTCTCCCACCCCCCCAGTAATGAGCTGTGTTAGCCTCCACGAGTGGTTTTAGTTTTAACAATAAGACAATAATAGAACTTCAGGACAATTACTAACTAAATCAAATATTCTATATCTACTCAACAAAAACACTTTGTGCATGTTTTGCTGAGCAGAGACTAAAAGCTAAAGTAGAGAAGCCCCAAGACCATTTTCTTTCTTTTGTTTTTTTAAAACCATTTAGGAAAAAAGCTTGGTCAAGATACATTGCACAGACATGGTGCAGAAGGAGAGGTTTCATAAAAAATAAAAATCAACAGCATAAACAGCAGTTCTGTTTCATCAAAATCCACAAAAAGGTCTGAAAGTCTGCCTTTCCTAAAAAGTTTATGACAATTTTTGAAGCAAGACAGAAATACATTTGCTGCTTTATGAATAATAACTGCAATTACACTGGCTGCTTAATGAATAATAATTGCATGACTTTCATTCTAATGGACATTAGAATAGTAGCTAGTTCACTGAGGTATAGTTAAGAGTCCTTCAAAGTTCAGATTATATAGTATTGAGCAAAGTTGCAACAAAGACTGCACAAAACAATCATACTGATATTAGAAAAGCCTGCAGTACCCAGTATCTGATGCCTAGGCTGAACATATCATTTATCATCTTCCAGTTGCATAAAGCAAAATAGCTAAAAAAAAAAAAAGTTCCCAGTAAAACATACAATTGATTTGCACGCTAAGATACAGCACATTTTTCAATGCCTGACAATCCAGACTGTACACAGGAAGAGGTCTATACTGACCAAAAATTAGCACATTGGTAAAGTGCAGCCACTCAGCCATTTAATACTGCGGAGAACGTGGGTGGGAGCAAAACAGGACGAAACAAGAGAGCGAGAGAGAGAAATCTGCATTTTACCTTATGCATAAGACATGAAATTAAATTTCTTCAGTTTCAGCAGGGGACAACAAAATTGCACTAAATTCTTCTACAAACAGAAAAAGATTAACTTTACATGAACATTAAGCAAAGGGAAATACTGACTGCATTATTTTATCATGCATAAAGTGAATTTCCTATGGTCTTACCTCACATTTATGTACAGTTTAGCATAGCTAAATGTAAGAAAATAGCAAGGTTTTTTTGTTGTTTGTTTTAAATACAGAGCAGATACCCCCCATTCGCTGCTGCTTCAAGAAGCACTTCATAGACTCTACCACTTACAGGCTCTTTCAAAGGGAAGTTCATGGAGACTAATATTGAATGTACATTTAACTACACAGATAGGACAGGAAAAACAATACAAAGCACTCTGTAAACGTTGCCAAACGCAGAACATGTCAGTTTTGGTTTGCAAACAGCCCCTGAGATAAAAATCAAAGTATTACGACACCAAATAAGTCAGAGGTAAATTACTGAAAATGAATAACATTCATAATTGGTGTCACAACACTTTCTGTATAGAAAGCACTTTTTTTTTTAAACCATACAGAAAAGAAACTGCTTTAGCCTGTCCAAAAAAACCATCAAGGACAGACAACAGAGCAGTTAGGGTTGCTTTGTTTTTCCACTAAACCTTGTTGCCATGAAGATTTTTCTATTTTAGTACAGCAAGTTGTCAGATTCACAATCTAGTTACAACAGTCACTTCAATTAAGCTATATGTGGGGACAGATTGATAGAAAGCCACTTAAAACGTTTTAACTTTGCTGAATGTGTTTCTAGTAAAGCTTTTAAAATCAGAAATCTTTAAATTTACTGCTAGTGGCCCATTCTCCTTCAGAATATTTAGAGCAGACCCAGAGATGATAAGTTCAGTCCCCCACACCACAACTCTATGGTAACAAGCCACTTGCTGACGCCAGCCTAGACAACGTAGTAGAGCAAAAGCAAGCACGTCAGAGACCTCACGTTGACAGTGACAGAATCCACCTACCCCCTACTAACAAACAAGCGGGACACAAACCTGTGGGTAAAGCTTACAATGGTCCAAGTTTGGCACATCAACAGAAACTAAAGCACCTGCTTTAATTGCTCCGGAAATTTTTCAGAACACATTAAAAAGTGGTAAAACAAATATTAGGTTATACAATGCTCAATTGAGTGAGAAGGCAACTAAGTTTCAACTCCGCTTCTAAACGCTAGGTCACTGTACCAGTTTTTGATGATAAAATAATAGAACGGCACGAGCAGACCAAAAAGACCTTCACACATTCAACATGAGCTGCAGAACAACTACTACATTATAACCCTTGCGCGACCCTTTTCTTGGTGGCAGAACTTGATAAACATTAGCAACTGCTCACAAAGCTAATTTTTATATGCCTCTGTTGTCAAGGGTCGGTGCTTACAGACATGAATGGACTATCCTTAGGCATTACAGTAGAAATGGAAGTCACCTTTAGAAGCAGTCATTTCTGAACAAATGAACCACAATGAGGTTACTCAACACTCATGCATTCAATTTCCACAAGCCACTTAAGTGCTAGCGGTGACGATGATTTCGACTCCAGAGTGTGCTTCCTCATCAGAGACAAAAAATGCTGTAGACAGCTTGAGTTAACAGGGAAGTTCAGTGAGGAAAGACACCGTGTTTATTCAAATAACTGAAAGGTGCATCTGTGAATCAGACAGTGACTGGCAATTCAGAAAATAACTTTGCTAAGCCGGATAAAGAAAGAAAAGCAAATACTACATTCAGAGCAGAAGCCACAGCTTCTTAATAAACAGATTTGTGCATCTAAGACAAAAAAAATGTAGAAATTGTTAAATGCTAAATTTTTAAATGTTAAACCAATTGTTATCATAAGACTCATGACTAGAATGTCAAAATCCGTACTGCGGTCATGGTCACATGTATACAGTAAAGAAACTAGTGGAATTAAGACTTGATCTGTTCCCTGGCTCTTCTGCTATAGTAATAAATTTGTTTAAAAAAATCTGCACAAATCTGTTAAGAATCTTTCTTACAAGTCGAACTGTGCAAATACAAATGTAAGATTGTGCTGTAACAGGCAATAGGAGGCTAATATGGATGTGCAAAGTTAAAAGAAACATAGCAGCTTTTGCAACAGGCAATAAAACAGAAAGTAAAAAAGGAAAACAAGTTAACTCTTGCATTTGTGTCTCCACTTCATAGCTTCCATATCTGAGAAAGAGGAGCCTGACAGGTCAATAGGCTTAGTGAGCAAAATCCACTTGGTATTTTGTGTATCGCAGTCTACGTTCAATGGAGCTCTCAGCAGCAGCTTGGTGGTATTATTTCTGAGGCTTTGTGACCCTGTGCTTTCAAAGAAGCAGAAAAGGTTCTAAGTGTGCTGCAGTCTATCATTAGAAGTTCATCAAAGTAGCGTGCATCGAAAGAAGCTGCTCTTCTTAGATCGATTTTCAGTTATTTTTACTGGCCCACCTGCCCCTGATGAACTGTTGTCATTCTGAAAAAGAAAAGAATATCAACATCACCACATCATCACAAAATGCTGAAAAGTAGCTATTCTAATTTCTCTCAACATCCTCTCCCTTGCAAAGCAATAATCAGAACTGTTTGCTCTAACTTGAGCTCCTCAGTTACCCAGACTCTGTTAATCCCATGATAAAACTGCCTACTTTAAAAATAACTTATCTAGCAACCCAAATGTCAAGAATTAACTCAAGGAGTGACTGCACAGTCTGAAGTCTAATCAAACAAGCATCACACCGCTAAGAACTAACACACTGATTTCAGGTTGCGCTACATTCACTGTTCACAAAATAAAGAAAAATTACATGCTAATAGGTGTTTTATTAAAGTACCCATTTAAGCGGAGAACAGCTGTACATCTCTCTGCTTCAGATATGAATAAAGGTTCTAAGCATCTGACGCAGAGGTTCTAGCATCTACCCCACTGAATGGCTCAACCACAAAATCCAGTGGTTTTTTTTGTTTGAAGGTCCTTTTACTTGAAAGTTGCAAACCCATCTGCCTAACAAGATTTGCGTCACTTAATTCTTGTTCACTAGTAATAGCAACTTCCATGATTATGCCAGTCAATTAGTCAGCCAAATGCTTGCACAAGTGCTTAAGAAATTAATAACCACATTTGGCATCAACTGCATTTTGTTTCTTCTTCAAGCAAACAAAAAAAAAAATTAAAGGAAGGCAGTCTCCAAACCTCTTTTAGAGCTACACAACGACTGTTAAGAGCAGCTATCCTTCCCACATATGGAACCATACATGCTTAAGAGTGGCTTCACTAAATCAAAGCTACAGGTTATATTTATGAATTCAAGTCAGATAAAGCACATCACAGAGTCACAGATATGTTCAAATCAAAGGATAGCATCAAGTCCAGTAGATCAGGTCAGCTCGAGTTCTGTCTAGTTAGTTCTGGAAACTTCCATGGATTCACAACCCTCTAGGCAACCTCTTCCAGAACTGCACTACCCTCATTGGTGATTTGCCTCCTGCCACCCATGCCCAACCCAAACCTCCCAAGCAGCAATTTGTGGCTCAGCTTCAGCTCCTTGGCTTCAGGCGCTTGCCCATCCTGGGAACTCTTCCCATGACTCTCTCCAGATCATCCCTAACCAGACCCTTCCTAGACCAAGATGCTCAGAACAGGATACGGTAGTCCAGTAGCAACAAGCAGAGGGAGGCGACTACTTCCTTTGCTCGAAGAGTACAGGGACTTTTAATGTAGCCCCATATGCAATTAACATTTTCTTCCAATGATAAAAAAAAACACACACACAAACCAACTGTTCACTCAAATCTGAACTGGCAGTCTCTGTATCCCTACAAGCTTTTACTTAGGACCATTACTTAGGTAGTTCTTATACTTGATCATTTAATATAGATCATATGTCAATAGGAAATACAAACCATTTTTCTGTTGAGCTTTGTCATTATGTCCCGTGCAAGTGTGAAGAATGCCTGGCAAAGGAGGGAGAAAGACAGAGAAAAAAAAAGATCAGTCACAAAACACACTAGAAAAAAAAGATTTGGAGTAGTCAGACACATGAACATTACTGTATTCTGTAGCTGCAAGGCAACTTACGCTTACTACACTTAGTTACTTACACTGCAATAAGCATTAGCCTGTTTTAGTCTCCTCATCAAACTTTGCAGCAAGTGAATGGTCTTTGCCATTGCATAACCTTTGATCAAAAATCCTGTTGATGGAAGGCTGTTTACACAGCACTGTGATTCAAATATGCAGCATATATTCACACTTTTTTTTTTTTTTGGCTGGGGGGGTGCAAATTATATATTTTGCACTGCAGCTAAAAACCTGTGGAGAGCTTTGAGGCTGGCATGTCTAGGAATTCCCATCAGAATTAGCAGTTTCTTCCTGCCTTATAACTTGGGCTTACCACAACCTGCCAATGCTTCTAACATTCTTAAAATCACATGGGCAAATTTCATCATCTCCAACTTCACAGCACAAAGAAGCAGAAAAGTTTCTGTAGCAGGAAAATGCTGCAATTCTCTAAAAGCAGGGAAAAACAAGATTTTAGGGATAAATCTGAAGATACCAATACTTGAAGGCCAGTTCCAGAATGGAAAATAGTATGGAAAATGGTAAGCATTTTCCCCCTCTCACTGCATGTTGAATATATCCAAAGTGACGGGGAGAAAAGGAGTCATGACTATTACACACAAGTTAAACATTTGGTGGAAATAAGATTAAATCATTACTGGCAGAGTACCTACACTAGCTGCATTCTTTCTGTATATTCTTCCTGATTCATGTGACAATTTTAAAAACATATTCAGACAGCCAAATGTTTTGGAATAGGCACAAATTAATTTTGTGCATGTAATGGTCTACAGGAGTTGCAATGAAAGTACAGGACATGTCATGAGGCAGCAAGTCAATCATCTATAGGAACTAAGATGGTCCACCTTTGGCATTGGGAATCTGTTGCCATCCACCATTGGTATTAGTTGCTAATGTTCACATTTCCACTGCCTACTGTAAGGATCACAGTGATATCGTGCAAAAGAAGTCAAACACTACTGCACATGCAGCACAATTTGAATTCACCCTATGATCCTATTACAACTTTTTTGCAAACAGGTAAAAGACTATGTGCTATGTCAGTGGACACAGTTCCAATCATGCTGTTTTACAGTAACAATTTCTTCATTTCTAGTTAATATATTAGCTGCACAGTCTGAATTCAGTATGCATCTGGAGGACTTCCAGAAAGTATCCCAACAATATGTTTGGAAAAGCGTTCAGATCGTTAGCTTCAGGGACAATGCCTTATTTGAATGAACCAAACTGCATTTCTGCACTGTATAGCCCCAGCATTAATACTATTATGACATTTATTTCTAAGATTAACATGTTATCTGTAATAATTTAGTACATTCACAATATTTTGAATGTACTAAAAAAAATATCTTTGATCCTTTGAGGGCTTCTTTAACTGCTTTTTGGCATCATGTTTTACTGTCCACCTTTTTCATAAAATTAACATCCTTTCCCCTCCTCTTAAGACTACAATAGCAATTCATGGTAAGACAGACTTGAGCTGAGCCACTCTTCCTTCCGATTCCATTTCCTTATGCTCTCATAAATAGGGTCTGGCATTTTTTTGCACAAAGTTTATTTGCAGGAAGAAGGATCACAAGTCTACAGACAGTATTATAAGCTTTCTTCCTCTTCTGACATATATTTATGACAGTCTGTACTGATGTTCCAGTTTAAAATGCAAATCTCAAGTCTTATCTGCAAGGACGTATTTAGTAGTAACCTGAAGTCTCCTTGACACAGTAACATGCTATTCACAAAACAAAGAATCTTGAATCCAGTTTCCTCTCTGAAGCACTATTCTAACATTATACCTATTCCTTGTCCAAAAGCACTTATATCATTTAAGCAGCAAGATAATAGCCTAAAGAAACTCTTTGCTATAGTAATAACAAACCACTCTTACCACCTATCTAGAAAGCCTTGCAGATACTACCAGAAAACCAACTGTCCTGGGTTTTACAATAGCTATCTAAATAGAACAAGATCGACGTTGTCACTTCAGGTTTTGGACTAGGCCAGAAAGTCCGGCAATTACAGATCACATATGTGTCTCCACGGTAGTACTTCAAGAAACAGAACCGAGTGTAACATCCATCACGTACCTCTTCCACATTTATGCTGGATTTTGCACTTGTCTCCAAAAATTTGATTCCATAATCAATTGCTAACTGGAAGAGAAGTTAAATTTTTCAGTGTATTTAACAGTTCCACTGCAGAAGGCATGTTTACACAAGTTCATAACAGAACACAGACTCTATAATGCTTAAGAAAAAAAAAAAAAAAAAAACCTTGTCTGCTTTCTCTCACAAAAACATTGTTATTGACCAATTAGACAAACTATTTCAACAGGGCAAATCCTCATGTAAATTCAAAACTTGTAAAAAAAACAATGGCACACGGAATTACTTATTTCATATCCAAAAGAACGTAAAGATAGTATCTTCACTGATTTGGATTTGCTGACAGCATAACTATGTACAACCACCCCAACCGCTTTGTTACTAGTGACTATACTACTTTGCTGTGATATATTGTGATTTTGCTTGTTAATATTTCAGAACAAATTACTTTAGCTTTAACAACAATACTTACGAGAAGCATCAGTAATCACCATGGTGAATTGTATGCAATATGACCAAACTATATACAAAGCTGTATATTAAGATTTATAACACTTTATGTTATAGGGAGGTTCAATGTTCTTTACAGGATCTCAACCTCAAGACAACAGTAACATTAAATTAATAAAACTTGAATATGGTCATGTGCTATTACAAAAACCTGACATTCTATAACATACAAAAAGTTCTGAAACATGTTTGAGGACCATTATCTCTCAGATACCTAAAATAAATCAAGTATCAATAACCAGAATCCTGAGAAAAAGAAAAAAAAAAGAGTCTTCTAAGCAACACAAGTCAAAATAAAAAAGTTTACCTTCTCCCCTTTTTCTTTTGAAACTTGTCTTTTTTCATTCATATCGCATTTATTACCGAGGATCATTCTTTCTACATCTGAAGAGGCATGCTAAAAGGGAGAAAACAAACTCTCAGAGACAAATTGTAGCATTATTTAGAAGAATTCTTCATATGCCAGACTCATCCACAAATGAAAATTTCTTTTAAAAAGAGTTATCTAATGTGAGGACATTACTGAGAAAGGGACTGTCTTTTGAAATAGGCAATCCAATAAGTAAGTATTAAAATAGTTTGGGATAAAGATTCCCACATTAAGTTTGCCGGAATGTCACTACAGACTGACTACAGAATAACTAAGGCAGCTCTGATGCCTCCAAATCCAGCATTAGGCAAGAACAGCACATGCAGCTAGCTCTTTACCAGGTTGCACGTATGTACAAGCATTTGGCTATTTAGGATGTATTTGTGTACCAGCTGGAAGTAGACTGCGTACCATTATATCCACAGTATTTGGTTGAAGTATCATTATGCAACATATTTGCATTTTTAAGAGAGGTTGTTAATAAAGGACTTATTAAGAAATCATAAGTTGATCATGAATACTGAAGCACACCTTTTTGTCCAGTCACCATCACATTAAATGAATCACAAATACAGGAAGTTGGCTTAGAGAGCCAAATGAATGGTAATAAATAAAAGCTTGTGGATTTTATTTTAAAGAGAAAAAAAAGGAACAGTAAGACTGTTACCTAATTACATCTTCATTAGATATTAATTTAGGGCTTACCCTACAACTTCATACAGACCTCCCCAATGGACAGTATGTCATGTTAAATAATGTACAAGAGTTAGGGGCTAGGAGGTACCTTACCCAAGATCAAATGAAAAGGACACGAGCATTTAAATGGACAAACACACAACTCAAAATAGTAACTGAAATCAGACAGGTCTGTCATTACCCCATGAACTTTCTCCTTCCTGTTCCCTAGACAAACCCAAAAGCAAAAAAAGAACAATGAAAATTATACAGAAAGATCAGTTTTGAAACACTTGTTTTACGCTTGCTACTTAAACCTCAGTTTCCTACTTTCTTGTGCCTAGACAAGACAGATATCTCATTTATAGATATTCTTTCCATTGCTGAGCACTGTTCCGTTTACTGCAGTGTCTAAAGTGGTCATATATGTTGGCTGCTATATTGAAATTAAATAATTACTTAATTATTATTTTTCCCAGGGAAATCATAAGGTGCCAATAGTAAAAACTCCTTTCCAAAGCCTCCTGTTACAAAACACCTACCTCCTCAATGTTTCTTATCCAGTTTTTTATGTTGTCAAAAGACTTTTCGTTTGTGATATCATACACCAACATAATTCCCTAAATAAAATGAAGAAATTCTGGTTAGATAAGCAAGTACTGTTGTTTTACTTGTGGTGTGTGCTGTTGGTTTGATTATACTTGCAACAAATTTAATATAGATAAGACTTACACCCTTGCAATCAACAGTCCTTTCTCATCTTTCTCAAAGCATTATACCTTTGCTGAGAGTTTACAGAAAATACCATTTATATCTCCTGGCATTGTTCAGTAGAGTTTCAACACACTACCAGCATGAATTTTTCACTTATTAGCTTATGACCAGGAAGAGTTTACAAATTCTATTGCAAGAGACTAGGATCCTATTGTTAAAGTCAAGTTTAGCAGTGTCAGCTCCACACAGTCAAAGGATGACAGTCCCATGAGATCTGACCTGCTGAGGCCACTAGATGTTTTACATCTAAGCCGGCAGCCTCACAGAAGCTTTAGCTCTTGCACACATCTGTACACATATAAACGCAAGGACTCTAAGCAGCAGCCCAACAGCTACATCAAGTACACCAAGTTCACCTCTATTCCCCACTGCCTCTTCAGTCATCCTTTGTAAGACCAAGTAAGGTCTTTGGCCGTGCACTGTGAGGTCAGGAGAAGATCCTATCACTGCTGAACGTTTAAGTGTTTGATGAGCTGATACAGGACGGTAACCCTGACTATTTCTCCCATAAAGTCAGGGCTATTGGGACATTCAATCAGACTGCAAAAGCAACTCATCTTCTGTCACTCTCTCTGTGTGATCAGCCATAGTACTGGCACAGGTAATAATCAGCAAATTGCAGTTATCTGTATCCCAAATTAAAGTATCTCCAATCCTGGCATCTAGGAACCACATGCCATCGCATTTCTACTGAATGCAAATTTTGCATTCTTGATCAGCTCAAGGTAAGAAAGAGCAGCAGGAAAAGCAACTCGGTGAAATACATTCTTAGTATTAAAGTCATTCATTACCTATTTATCAAACACTTAAAATATATTAAAATGGTTGATTGCATTTTAAAAAGTTATCAAAATAAAGCTTAGCAATTTATCTTCTTATTCTATCTGTAGAGATTACAGCTACAGTAAAAAAGACAAACGGGGTCAAAGGTTCATCACAGAAGACAGGATTAAACATAACATCAGCAAGTTAAACAAAAAAAAATAAAAAAAAGAATCAAACAAACAAACAAACAAAAATAAACCCCCCCACCACTTTATTCCTCATGTCACAAGACACAATTCTCCAATGTACCAATTAAAAAGTCTCGCATGGTGTAACCTTAAGAGTTTAACTAGTTACCAAACCAGTTACAAATAGTTGTAGATAAATTTTTGGAAAGAAAAGCACTCACCATGGCTCCTCTGTAGTAAGCTGTTGTAATTGTGCGAAATCTCTCCTGGCCTGCTGTATCCCTAAAATTCAATGAAAACAAATACCCATTGCAGACCTCCTTTAAACTCTTCTGTAATCAACAGATGTCTTTTTAAATAGAAAAAGCACATTGATACTTAATTAGTAGAGAACTATTTAGAATTTACCCACAAAATTTTTTTCAGCCCTCAATACACTCTTCCCCCTCAGCTATCAAAGCTACAGCAGTGGTTGTTTACACTGGACACACCATTAAGACTGTTTTAAGCATTTGCATTTTCATACAAACAATGAAAACGTAGAGCTACTCAGCCTTCCATAGAATAACTAACAAAGACAGCTCTGATGCCTCCAAATCCAGCATTAGGCAAGAAATAGCACATGCAGCAATAAAATATTTTTAAGATACTGTGCTTTCACGTACAACTAGCTATTAAAATCAGCCACTACACCTTAGTGTGCTGATATTTTATCCTGGATGATTTAAAGTAGCATCTATGAGTAAATAGGAGGACCAAAGAGTTTAGATACTAGTTATACCTAGAGGAAGTTCCCCAAAACTGTGAGGAAAAACAAAACAAAAATCACTAACAGCTTTCTTTGATATCAGAGGAATAAAATTTCTACTAATTACATCTAGAACTTCACTTCGTCACGAGGATTCATTCATTAATTCTGAAGTCACAACTTTTAAGACTTATGGGCAATATCCCCACATTCACCAGTAGTATTTTAAGAGTTTGGCATATGCAGTAAGGCTACTCTACAACTGCTTGTCCATTGCTACCCAGGGCTCAGTCTCTCCTACGCACCATAGAGGCAGCATTACGGTCTGTCCATTCGTGATTACAACAGGGCATCCAAGTACCTGAGAATTCAGATTGCATTTTTAAAAGCTATTAGGGCTTATATTTTAGTCAACTGCTACATAATTAATACTTCTGTTCCACGTGGAATATCCAAAACCCCATTTAAGATGACAGCTTTCAATAAAATGGGAAATTGCTTTAACATTAGAATGTGAACAGGCTATTTCCTGTGCTTAGAGCCAGCTAAGAGAAAGCAGAAGCTGGACTGGCAGGGAAAAGAGTATAGACAGGGAAAGCAGACTTCTAGTACACCCAGGCTCAAAGCTATGAGGTGCTCCCAATCGAAGATCCATCCAGAATGTGCTGAAAACTTACCATATTTGTAGTTTAATTTTCTTTCCATCTAGTTCTATTGTTCTGATCTTAAAGTCGATTCCTGCCAGAGAAAGAGATACATAAGTTTTGCAACAAATGAAAAGGAAGTCTTCAGTTTCCTTTTGATGATTTGGTAAGAGTAGTATTAGGGAAAAGATAATTATTTTGAGGCTGTCACCCTTTCCACGCACCAGGAAATGGTGAGGATGCACAAAAATTTTCAGTTTCATCAAAAAGATCAAGCAGAAATTATTCTGCTCTACGAAAATAGAACAAATTCAGATTCATTACTGGAATTAGTTAAGATTTTGAAAAGAATTAATCTCAAAATTCTTCCAGTTCATACCAATAAGGTCACTACTTTAAACTACTTTTCTTTTCTAATCTTTAGAAATCTTTCTAATCTCCTGAAAGTCAAATCAGTTCCCTAGAACCTCTACTGAATCAGCTCCTGCAGTAAAGTTGCATTCTATGGCTGCTCAATTGCTTTTCAAAACTAGTGTTCACTTTTTAATACTCAGAGTTAATACAGTCTTATCAGAGTAGTATAGGGAAAAGGTTCATAGGACATGAGATACACACAGCTGGTTACTAAGGGTGACTGAAAACAACCATCTGTAGAACTGTTCCAAGAACACCAGTTTAGGAACAACTCTAATTTTCTGGAAAGCTCCAAAGTTTAGTGAGAAAATGCCTCCCTCATTTCTCCCCCAGCTATTCCCTCAGTGCCTACTGTGACTGTTTCTAAAAGCAGATTTTAAAACAGGGGTAAAAAAACAATGAATAAATTCAGAAGATCCTAGTAAAATCTGTTGAGGTTTCGAAGAGTCAAATGGATTTATGAATCTGGACCAAGACTTCCAAGTAACCCAGCAGGCTGAGTATTCAAAATTTTGCATCCCTAATCTATATATTGTAATACAGCTTAAATTTGCAAGACCGCTGAACTCCTGTTATGTGAATCTCAGAACAACTTCCCCAGATTAGTCCATTTTAAGGCTGTTGCCCCATTTTTCTTTGTCTGAATCTTAAAGATTACTTGATATTTATTCTTAGTCATATCTTACCCTCCCCCCCTTCCTTACTTGGACTTTAAGTGACCATTATCAAAGGGTATCTTCACTGGGAAAACCCTGTCTCTAGCTCTGCCAAGTTCATCCACAGCTTAAACAGGAATCACAAGAAACAAGATACGATTTTTTTTATATATATATATATATATATACACACACACACACACATCAAAATAGTATTTGAAAATGAAATATAGACATTCATTAACTACTTGACTTTTACTCTTCTCACAGAAAAGCATAAAATTTTAACTGAATGAAAATACCAAGTTTCAGCCATTTAATATTGATGCAATAAGCATATGTAGTTTAGCCCATTAGTTAGAAAGAATACATACTATCAAACTATCAGCACAAACATCACATCAGCACTTTTAACAGTGTAGGAAATTAGCTGTACAGCTGTAAAAGTTGCAGCTTTTGAAATTCTAAGAATACCACTACAGTCATAAATTCCTAAAATCCCTCAAAATGTAAAGGCAAAAAGATCTATTACTAACTTGATTTTCTCTAAAGTGACATAAGGAGAACATTAATTACAATAAAAATATTATATGTAGCAGAGGTTACAGAAGTGTTTCCATTCTGCATTTGGTAGGACTTCAAGTGTTATGACTAGTTACTAGAAAAACCTTTACAATAAGGTGGACGTGAAGTCACGCTTCATCATATTCACGCCTGCAAACAAATGACCTTGGCTCTCCACTTTTGTTAATCTCTCAGATTCCAAAAGCACAATTTTTGCATTTTTCATTCAGATTTTACTGAAAGGGTTATTTTGTTATGGACTACAGCAAATTAAGTCAGTTTTAGAAGTTTCTTTATGTCTAGGCCTGAAATTTTAGGATTAAATGTAATAAACCTACCAGGAAAAAGGGTTCAGAGACTACTGTGGTTTAAAGATAAGTCTGTAGGTACTGCAAACTAAGGAAACTAAGGCATCAGCACAAAGAACGTGAGACTCCTCCTGGGATGGCTTCCCAAGAAAGCGAGCTCAAAGTGAGCTCACATTGCAGTTAGATATTAGGTGCACTAGCCCATGCCTTGCACAGACTGGTTTCTTGTGGTTAGTCATTTCCCTTACGGCACCCAAAACAGTTTCTACAACCATTCCTTTGAGCACATACGAAGCTCAGGATCTGCACACCAAGTAGCTTCTCCAAACTTCGGATTTCTAGCATGGACTCCACCAAACAGTCTTGTTGAATAAAGATGAAATCGAAAGCTAAAAGGAACAATATGCAGTAGAAAACCTCTCTGTTCCAATGCAAAGAGGTTTAGTAAATGCAACTGCAACTTTTTAGAGGCTGAAAAGAAGCAAAAGCTGATGTTTCTTTTGTTCTTTCACTTCAGCAACAGGAAGCGGTGAGCGGCACACACCGGCGAGCAAGCCTGGCGACACGGCTACCACTTCCTGCTGCAAGCCGCGCACCGCGGCAGCTGAGCAACGCTTCGGGTACACAGTTCCGCTCAAATTATGCCACATAAACCCATTTAATGACTATTCCACTTAGCCTGTAGAGTGTCTCTACTTAACAATATATTTCTATATATTTTCTTTTGTGCAGTTGCAGTGTGCAGTCTGTAAACGAAATCCTTGTGGGATGCAAATCCTTGTGGGATGCAAATAAACTTCACTGTGTTGGTGTGCACTAGTCCATGTACCCTTCACAGTGCAGTATTTCTCTGTTGCTAGCAATGCAAGATATACTTTACCAAAAATATATATATAAATAAATTTGTAACATGTATAGCACTCAAGGCAGTACCACTTTGAAACTTTGTGGTTTTCTCCCCTCCAAGGTATGAGAGGAAAATCAGGTGACTCAACACTAGCAATCTGAGCAGAGGCATAAAAAACATTAATGCCTCTGTTGCTTGCTAGAAAGAGTCAAAGAATATCACAGAATATCAAAGACACCACAGTATTAAATCTTATTTACCAAACTAAAAACTGAGATCTGTTTTGCATGACCTGAATACAATAAAACCCCACCCTTCTAAAGCAGTAATCTCCCTGCTTATCTAACCATTCTACTCTTGAACTAGGAGTGCAAGGAGTCAAAATTAAGGAGTAAAGTTTTTTCCAATGACATTCTCTGATAAACAGAAACACTGGTGTTTATTCCCACAGAACACAGGAATTCATTACAAGTTTGGAAGAGGAGTCAAGATATAAAGTCTCCTTCCCCTTTGAAGTACTAGGGCATCAAAATGTGTGGAATTCATGTATCAGCTTTTAAGCTGAGCTTGCTCCAACTTCACAGCTTTAGTCCCTCCTATCCCACTGTGTTCATTTTCTTTTTTTTTGATTTTTTTGACTATTTAAATGCCCAGAGATAGAGGGGGAAGAGAAATTTGATACTTCTTTACTGCAAGACACAATGTTAGTATGTTAGAGATATGCAAAAGCAAAAATAAACAAATTAAGTTTCCTGCAGTCACTCAGAGTAAGGCTGAATTAAGAGCAACAAACTAAGCAAGCAAATTTGCAAGCTACTTTCAGAAACAGGAAGCGAGACTAAGCACATGACTGCAAAGCAATGGGCTTCACCTTTGGTTTGGTGAATTCTGGGAGGGAAGCTTTGGCACTGTAAGTTGTGCTCCCTGCCGACAGTGAGTGCCTTGCTGCAGAGTGGAGTATCCCACCTAGCCGTGGTGTCTGGCTGCAGCCTGCCCGGAACAGCTGGCACTGCTCTGCAGATTCCCAAGGGGCAGGTTTGGATCCCACAGAGCTGTCACAACCCCCAGTCACCCAGACACTGCACTATGTCAGAACCAACAGCTTTAACTTTGCTTTGAAGAGCTGCAAGCAGTTAGCTCCAAAAGTCCAAAAACCCATAGATGTGCTTATGTGCACACCCCTCTCACTACAGGATGACCAGCTCGTGCGGATGCCTGCCTTTTTTTTTTTTTTAAGGGAATCTTTTATTCTATCTACATCATTCTTCTCTATAAAAACTGATAAATGAAGCTTCAGAAAGATGCCTATTTATTAGATCTTTCTTGAAATATTTCAGTAAAAAAATAAGAACATGACCAAAAAGGAAACAAGATGAGAGTATAAGAGGCAGGGTGGGGAACACTTGCAACATTCTACTGTGTCATGCAGTGCCTAACGCAAAAGAGCAAAGTCTAATCATTTTGAACTTGAACATTTGGCTTTAGTTCTTACTAACATCTGCAAGGCATTTGTAGATGATCTCAGCAACATTTGTATCAGTATGTAAATTAAAGATGCAGTAGTCTTTATTGCAACCACTAAATAATATGACAGATTAACATTAAGCAACACACTGGGGTGAAGGTCAACATTTTTTAAAAGTTGCAAGATGCATTTATTTTAGAGTTATACACAAGTACAACTGGATTTATTCATCCTTTTATGACTTAACAGGACAAAGCTGTATTCAATATGGACATGCAATAAGAATCTACAAAACACGACTTAAATCATGATGGGCTGAATGGGCTTCTTGAGAGCAAGCTGGCTCTCCTTCATCTCATTCTTCAGTTGTACAAAGGACCTAGTATTGGTTCCCCATAACTGCAGCGATAACAGCAGTGTCTTGCACCTTCAACGCTATGAACACGGTCAGCTTCTTGAAGGAAAGTTACTACCGGTGGCAAATTAACTGTCCAGCCAGGGTACAAACACCACATTAAGATTCCTCTGGTTCCCAAGATAAGTTACTTGCCATTTAAAAACAAACAGAGATTCAAAACAACTCAATTATCAGAATTAGACCAGCTACACTTTGAAATATTCAGATTTTTGACAGCTCAATCATCTATAGTGTAATCCAATTACCAAACTAACATCTGAAGCCAGGGCTCTCCCGCACATCCATAACCTGCACACAGCAGCGCTGAGGGCGCTTGGGCAGTGCCCTGGGGGTTGCAGGGTCTGCTCCAGTGGCCGCCTCTCAAAATGCTGAATTCAAAATTTACAAACTCCTTTGAATAATTATCCTTGTATTTTTGACAATCATGAATTATTGACCTACAATTAAAGACTAAGATACAACCATAGTAGAACTTAAGGCTACTTGATATGACTAAAATAATTGATTTCAGCAACAGCTTTGGAGAATTCACAACCTAGATATTACAGCACTAGAAAGTGCATAATTAAGAGAAACTAGCCTATTTCTATCACTCATTCCACTTTGAATATAGCACAAGTAACATTCACTGAAAACTTGGTTTTGTCTAAAAGTTTTCTGGAATATATTAAAATTGCACTACTGATACAGATAACATGTTCTACTTATTTTAGGGATTATTTATAGACTGACTGTCTCTAAGAGGAATGCACTAACTTACATGCTTGGAAAACATATTCCTTTCAAGCCAATGTACGACTGAGTATTAAAATCATCCAGACTTGAGTTGAGGCTCCAGTTTCAGAGAGGGCTGCAACTCAGGTAGGCGCAGGCAATCACTGAAGACTGCTCTCTTTTGATCAGGTTAATCCTCAGCTGGATAAGCAAGCAAATTCAGCTTAGCGTTACCTGCAGGCACTACTAGGGGCACAGCAGAGAACCAAAACAGTCACAGTTCTCCTCCTCGAAGATGCTGACCACAAACTAGGTTGAATCAACAATGAAATTCAAGTCCTTGCTAACACACGCTGAAGTAGCTCACAAGCAGTTCCAGATAGCTCTGATGGCAGGATTTGACCTGACCAGCAGCAGCTCTGTGCTCATTCAGCACCTCTTCTGTATTTGAATCTCCACCTATGGCTACACAACAGCCAAAAGCAGCTGCAGTGCTGTCCCATGAGCTCAGCTCCACACGTACTTGTCCTGGAACACAGCAAGGGAGATCTGGGCATCTGGCATCAATCCAAGGCTGCTCTGTCCCTCAGATCTCTAGGACATGCAGTATATGGTGTTCCATTGCATCAAAACTTGGCCATATTTAAGAGGTAAAGTACATTTTCACATTTAAAAGGTGGCTTAAGAATACAAGTATTTAATGACTCTGTCAGAATCCAGAATTTAATGAAGAATAATATGCAATTCACAATAAGTATGACAAAAAAGTCAAAAAAAAGAAGATATAAAATGATCTGGTGTATAGTTACACTTACTTGAAGCTTCTGTAAGCCAGAAAAGTTTGTAGACACTGAAAACATAGAATATACTTTAAGCAAAATAACTCTTAGGGACTAAATGTCTCTGTAAGCAAATTAGTTCATTTTATCCAAAAATATAGCATATTAAATATCCAAAAGATTGGGGAAAAAAAGACGTATTAAACAGATGCTATATAATCAACCCTGTCCTTTTCACTGTCCCTTGCCTACTATTTGTAATCCACACTTCAGCTGTGCTGATGAGAACTGGACAAAGAACTTAGGTTCATTTTTGTTCAGTAATTTCTGGTCCAGATAAGCCTATATGACTGTGCTTTTTATTTATTTACTTACTTTTAAAGCCTCTTAAAATTTTAGGGCTTCATTTGACCTCAATGGATATAATGAAGTGGCGAGTGAAGAAACTGATTCAGAGTGAAGAAATAAGGACTTTTCGGGGCATACAGTTGTCAGTTTATAATGAAAAAGCCACCATATAGAAACAAACATACATAGGGTCCTAGAATGCATGAAGCTGTAAATCATTGATCATTTAGAAATAAAAAACCTTATATAGTCCAAAAAATGCACCTTTTCTCATGATTTATGCTCCTACTGCAGCAGGAGGTATCATAGGCACCACATACAGATCCTGTCAGCTGCAGATTTAAGACAAGTGAAATGACTAGTTTAAGGGAACAGGGAGTCTGTACAGTCAAGCTTTGCTACGGTGTAAAACAGCTACATTGCCAAATGGCACCTTGAGAGGTTCTCGGGTACCACGCAGAAGAAAAGAAACGCTGAACCGGGCAATGCTGGACAGAGCAAATGTAAATTACAAATCTCTTCTATAAAGCTAGAAACAGATTAAAAAGATGAGCCGAGGTGAAGTTTTCTGAAAGTTTAATAGTAACACGGGAATGCCCCACTCATTCATTCATCAGCAGATGACTGGAAGCACAGGAAAGGGGTCCTGACCCACCATAGACTAGCAGAGAAATGCATAGAACATGGGTATTCCCAGTACTATAGAGACAAAAACACAAGAAAAAGAAAAAAGCATTGATATCTGATCACGGTAACGGGATTGTTCTCAATTTTCTAATAGTGGAACCCAAAAGGAGTTTGGTTATATATGAAGTGGCAAACGTCTCATGCAGTGATTAATCTTAAAGATATTCTTTATCTAATCTAAGACTTTCAGTTAGAGTCTGAAACATGGTAATGTTTCAGGATGTGAAAAGTTCCTGATGATCCAACATAGTGAAGCCAAATGTCAAAGCATAAGACTTAAAATCACTGAAGTTACTTTAATAGATGGCTCTCTGAACAGACTTTGGCAACATCATTTTTACAAAGGGATTTTTAAACCCTTGTCTTAAAGGACAGATTATCATGCAAATTCTTGTTTTGTTTTTATTTAGGAAGTAAAGGACATGGGGGAAAAAGGGTTGATTTGGCTAACTACTTAGATCAACAAGTTACCAGTGAGGCAGCTAAATGCCTCTGGATCGACCCTGCTCGTATATAGCTTTATACAATGCAGCTCCATCGAATTTCATACTATTCATAGATTATTCAGATTAGGAAAATGTAAGGTCCACATTTCACTCATCTAGAGTCACCTTGATTTAAACTACCATAAGATTTTATTAATGCCAAAAAGTAATGCAATATTCTTGGAAATTAGATGTTTGTAATGCAATCACAAAATTGAAAAGAAATATCACTATAAATAAACACTGCACCTGTTCTTCACCAAGTATTATGAACTTTAGGTAAATTTTGAAAGAAGTCAGTTCAAGAAGTATTTCTGTTAGAGGGATAGCTTTTAGCCCTATCACAGAAGCACTGGGAAGTCCCACAAAACAGAAACAAATAACTCAGAAGCTATGTGCTTTCAATATCTTTCTCAAGGTCTATATCAATCAATTAAATAATACATTAGTTCCTACATTCATTCAAGGCTGTTCTGTGTTCTTAAACGTGTATTCACAGCAAGGCACAAAGCTGCTCGGAGCTGCCCTCCTGTCACTTAAAGGACGAGATAACACACAGCCGAGACGAGCTCCATCTGCCAATTAAGAAGAGGCATGAAAGAGTTTGACATCTGTCATGCTGTTTCAGAGTAGTAAGCAGCAAGGAAGCTGCAAATGCATTTTTAACTAAAGCCAAACAATGTCACTCACTTTGGCCCCTTAGAGAACACAAAAGGGCAATATGATCTCATTGGAAATCAAAATCCAAGGTGTCTTTTGTTATCGTCTGTGTGTGTCAGTTTTAGTGTCAAGAGAGACAAACTTTTAAACCTATGATATCTTTTAAATCAATCCTTTCTGATTAACATCTTAGTGACCCCCCATAACATACCTTGAGGACTCTGAATCCTTCCCCAGTTTCATATTTACCATTTTCCCCTTTTCTTACATAAACCCTTGGCCTCCTCCTCACAGAGACACCTGAGACCCAGATCTTACAAACCTCACCCCTGCAGAATGGAAGTGCATATAGGATAACAGCACCACCCAAGACAGCTTCTCACAAGACACGAGACAGCCCTCACAGTTTTCACAATTAAATTTACGATTTCCTTAACATATGCTGATTATTTATAATGTGCTGCCAGTAACTCATTCCTGACTCTTTCTTCCCCCAAGCTCAGGATGCTCATTTTCTTCTACAGCTTCTACATAATCTACAGAAGTCCAAAACAGACTTTTTTCCTCTCATCAAGTGTCAGTGTGCCAACGTCCTTTTGAAGGGGAATATGCCTCTTCTCAGCTACTTCTCCTCTATAATACAAGTAACTGTAGGGACAAGAGTAGCAATATTCAGTGACACGTAATTTGAGTGGACTGAAACAATTTCCATTACAAATTATAGACATAGAAGTTTTACTGCAAAAGGGAAGTTGGTAATTTTGCTTGTCAAAGGGTTTTCATTAGTGTGTTCAAAGGTCAGCACACATGTGCTGGACTGCTGGGGTAGCGGCCTATTTTGCAAGATGATGGAGGAGGAAAAGCTAACTTCTGTAAAAATCAACAAATTGTTTCAGCTCATGGATAGAGCACTGCCTCATGTGGCCAACTTCCTGCCCAATGCTAATATCATCTTGGATTAAAAATAAAATACTGTAAGTTTTGTTCTACAGTCAGAAAGTCTTTGTACCAAGTCAGAAATGCTCTCAACTGAAAAATATGACTTTACACTCATAGAAATCAGTTTATACAAAAAGTTGGAAGGAATGCAAAGAGTCAGTCTTACTGTTTGGAATGATAAACCCCATCCAGTTTTTCCAGACAGAACTACTTGAAAGCAAGCTAGATATTTGGAGACTTTTTACTTTCCATGTAGATCTGTGAAAGCAACAGTCTCCACTGTCGCTTACACACAGCCTTACACAGTAATGATGCTTCCACATCATTACACATCATTACATAAAGAATTTCCAATGTAAAACAGTTTTATCCTATCCTAAAAATGAAAAGCTGATCCTTACTAGTAATCACAGCAGTGATGGATTTCTTTTTTTTTTTTTGGCTCATCAATCTCTTCAGAAACTTGAGAAATACAAGTAACTTAAGGTTGTTAAAGCCCAAAAACCTACAGACCACAAGCTGAAAAACACCCCTCAGGTTCTTGGTTCGCTTCTCTTGGTTGATGGCAAAGTTTGCTGACTGCATTAGTTATCCCAGGTAGCCAAGGTGAAGACAGAAAGACCCAGAGCCAAGGCTCACGCAAATACTCTGATTAAGCACGCAGACACTGCACTTTCACCTTGCTCCTGTTGGCAACAGGATACTGGGCTAGGTGGAGTCTGAACAAGTACAGCCACAATTATAGCACAAGACACTGACTTGCAGAGAAAAGCCAAGGGGCCACTTGCAAACCTCCAAAGAAACTATCAGGATCTGGCCTTACAGGCATGGTTTGCATAGCAGCAGACGAGAAAGAAATCAGCAAAGCAAGCTCTATAGCTCAGTGACACAAGCACATTGTTTAGAAAATGGAACAACTACAACAACAACTCACTACTGCCTTATTTCTATAATATGAATATTAAGTATAAATAATATGAATATTCTATAATAATGAGAAAAAAAAACTTTTCTTCTACATAACATAGTGGATACTACTTTAAATGACTGTGAGCTGAAGCCACACTGCAATAGTAAGTATCACTATTCAAAGAAGCCTCTTTTTGGAGAACATATAAACAAGGCAGCCTGGCAGTTTATACCTCTGGAAGACTCGGTGTACTCAACCAAGAATGTGAATACAGGGACCTTAAAAATTCATTCCAACTGGCCAAGGGAAAAGCATTGGATTTCTGAGTTTCTGTCCATGCCATCATTATGCATTATCAGTGGAGGAACAAATTCAGAGGTACTAAATACTGAATTCCTGTAAGCTCATCAGATACATTAGTTATGACTGTAATACTGACTGAGCAGGCAGTGTGCACTCACTGTACCTGGGGGTTTTTTTTGGTTATTTTTTTAAAGAAAGAGCATTTGCAAGAACATACGGCTTAGATCTGCAGAAGTGACTTACAATACAACCAATACATGAGAAGGACTGAAAAAGGGTATTACATTTAAGCATCTGTCAGCACTTTATACGAACAACTTCACTGTTTCCTGTGTTGTCAACTTTCCTCTTTGTAGGTCCTTTGCTAAAAATAGAAAGAGACTGGAAGATAAATCATACAAATAGGAAAATGTGATTGTGAAACCACAAATACTGCTTGACGAATCAGAAATATGTCTCAATTGTTGGTAACTTTCTTCAAGTTGACCAGTGAAATTAGTATATCAGTGCCCTTATAAAAGCAAATATAAGGGAAGGAAGTAAGATAATAAAATCTTACATTCACTAAGTAAGGTAAGAAAAGACAACACCATCTGCAGCATCCTCAAGCTTCAAAGTGAATCAGCGCACAAGAGGAAACATCAAGGGACTAAGCAGTTCAAGAAGCACCGTGATAAAAGATGATTAAAAGAAATAAATGGATGGATGGCTATGTTAATCATCTTGTTAGAGTTATTTTACATTAAAAAATAGGATTTTGGGGGAAAAAAATACACATCATTTAGTAATCCCTATCAAGACTTTTATTGCACTACACATACAACAAAATGTTGCTTTGATAACAGCTACTAAGGTCTTGAGCAGTTGGTGTCACTGATGCGGTATTCAAAAAAGTGGCTGCAAAGAGCAGGTGGAAGGAAAAGGAACACAGACATAATTTTGTAAAAATCTCTTTTTTAAGACAGAAGAATTGTAGGCTTTCTTTTTAGTTTTCTTTTTAGTTTCTTTTCTTTTTCAGTTTAGTCACTAATATCTGCTTAAATCCACTTCTTCCCTGAGCAGCAAGTGTTCAGCATACTTAACATGCCTAAAAAGTCTATGACGAAGTCATGTTTTATTTCATCACATCTCTAAATCAATTTCCTTAAAACTACGGCAGCCTCCTCACTCTCTTATTTTTTTTTTCAAAGTCAATGTTAATTTTGCTCTCCTAAATACTAGCAACTGCCCCAGGAATTTACCCCTTCTTCAAGAAAACAGCATACTCATTTTATAACTGATCCCAATTACAAATAGTTAACACTATAACTCCACTAACACAGATTTCAACTCAGTATCTCAGTAAAGGAATCAGGGAAAAAAAATGTTTCCACTAAACTATATAAGCACAACTTTTAAAACCAGCCTTACAAAGCCTTAAACCACAGTAGTCTGTTTTAATAAGTTAGATCTCATTAAAGCAGGTTAGTTGAGTTTTGGAAGTACTTCTTTTCACCATCGAGTCTATTAATCAAACTCAGCTTTTACCAAGGAAGTTCCTCTATTAATCACCAGGGCATTTCTACACAGTCCTTAAGCAGAACTGCTTCTTCCCCCAGATTAGAGCCACACATATATAAATACACCGGGGCACATTTAGAGAAGTTAACACAGAGATTTGCCAAGGACATGCGGAGAGGCGTTTGCTGACTGTGGGGATGCAGCTTCGCCCAGCGCAATGCCCAGCATGACGCTCGAGCCATCTTCCATTTTCTGAAAACTTGGGTGCAGACACGAAAGGGACAACAGCGCAATAGGAAGAAGCAGAGCTGCAGGGCGACCACCACACACTGGCTCGCATCTGGATTTTATGTGACTCATCATAGAGACACTTCTGTAAACAGCATTTTTGAGAGAAAAATAAACATATCAACTAAAGGGCTGCAACGTAACGCGGGTTTCCACGGCAAGGAAAGTGCGGAATCGGCGCAACGGGCAAGAGGCAACAACTGTTGAGGCGCGGCGGGCGCGGGCCCGGCCCGGCCGCAGCGGGGCAGCCCCAGGGCGCCGCCCGGGCCGCTGAC
>VWPW01017251.1:170474-187201 GCA_013389825.1 Crypturellus undulatus | reverse complement strand
CGCGGGGCGACGGGGGGCCGGGCCGCGGGGGACAGTGCCCGGCGGACGGCGGCCCTCGGGCCTCCTCGCGCGGGGGCAGCGGCCGTGGCGCTTAGCAGTGCTGCTCGTCACCTGATGGCTCCCGAGGGCTCTTTGCCTCGGAGCCGGGGCGTGAGCGTTTAATTGCCTCTCCTCCTCTCGCCCAATCTCTCTTTTTCTTTTTTATTTAGTTTTTCTACCCCTCCTTTCCCGTGGTAGCTCCATGCTTGATTTTATAGGGATTCATTTCAGGAATCAAGACACTCAGCGAGTACCTAGAAACGTTTGTGAGTTTTTTGGGAGGGGATGGGGGATTATTCCTCTGTGCTTCAACCCCCCATACAAGGGAAATGTGCATATTAGTGGTGCTGCCTCGCTCTAGGGCTGGAACGACAGCATTTTTGCTAATATACGGCATTTTCTAGTGTGGGATTCAGGTAACAGAAGTAGTCGATAATGGTAACATAAACTATATAAGTGGTTATGCAGGTAGGTTAACCATAGCTCTGCCCCTGCATCTAGGAACAGACTACAGGCAGCAGGAGATACGGTTCATAATGCACTGTTTATCTAACCGGGCTGCACAGAATTTAACATTCACTGATTTTTTTTTTTTTTTTTTTCTGTCCAGTTGGCTAGAGATTTAGTACATCCCTCTTTAGAGGATGAGAAGAAAAAGCACAAAAAGAAACGTCTTGTGCAGAGTCCAAACTCCTACTTTATGGATGTAAAATGTCCAGGTAAATACTTAAAGTGTTTACGCCTTAAAAAAATTAAACTGGTTTTGTATGCAGTTCAGCCTCATAAAAGGTCTCCACAAAAAAACCCAAAAAACCTTACTGCAAGTAAACTGCAAGTACTGTAATCTTCTGTAGATTTAAAATATATGGTTATAAATTTTTGTTTTCTTTGTAATAAAGTGCTCCACCATTTTTTTAAGAGTTGATTTAAAATGTCAGATCTTTATTTTGTGGAGGCTTGAAATATACTATGTTGGCTTTTTTTTTGTTTATTCATTTTCTCTTTCTTAATCCTGAGAGATCGGGAAAAAATAGATGCCAGCATTTCCATGTGTAAGAACTGAAATGAAAGGGATGTTTTAAAACATCCACTGCACAACTTTCAAATTGAAAACAATGCTTTTTTTTTTTTCTCAAGTTGGGTGATTCTGGAAGAACACCCAGAAAATACATTTCTCTTTCTCTTTTGTATATTCCTGTTAAGACATCCAACCAATACATACAGGACATACTTAAGGTATTGTCTGTATCCACTTTTCCCAGATTCTAATTATTTTGACTTAGAAACACCTCTACAACCTCTCTTGTGTATGCAAAAACATAACATTTTCTAGCACAGTTATAGGAGACTGCTCTACTAGTGCCCAGCTTCTTTGATCAGCAGAGCTGCGTTCATACTGAGGTACAGAAGTTGTTGAATGTTGTAACTTGTCCCTTAGACACTCTTGTAGTATCAGAAGACTATGAACTATATCTAAAGTAAAATGAAAGATTAAAGCAGTAGGAAACCACATGGACTTACTTAGAAAAGTGATCATCCTGACCCAAACCAGCATAGTGAATCATTACTGTGTTATTGTATTTGTTATTATCCAGTTCTTTCTTAGCAGGGTATGTTTCATAGTGGTTTAAATTTCTAGGATGGTCTGAAGCATTGTTTTCCATCTAAAGATACTATAAATTCATTAAAGCTGTTTGAAGGAAAAGTATGATTATTAAAAATAGTTAGTGCCACTTAGTTTAAAACATTTAACTTGGTTCAAACAAGTGTTTATATATACACACACTAAGCTAGAAATGCCAACTTATGCCCACAGGTCATCTGTTATACTGATAGCTGTTGGATTAATTGGTTATTGAGTTTGAGGGTTGTGCATAGCAAAGCGGGAGAGCTTCAACAATGGTGCTCCCTGAGGCACTGCTCATGACATCAGGCTGCTTTTTGTATCATCCACTGTTGCTGAAGATGCTAAATAGTTGAAATTACTGGGCTCATATTCTTACAAAACCCAAAATAAAATCTCATCAATTTTAAACTTCAAATTTGTGGGGGAAAACAACACTATTTTTAAGTTTTAAGGTAGCAGGATTTTTTTGTTCCTTCCTTTTTTCTTTTTTTTTCATTCTTCCAAAGAAAGATTTGGCAGCAGCTATTTTTGGTTTAAACAAAGTAGAAAGTTGATATCTTCTCTCATAGGAATTCTCTTTGCCTGCCAGCTTCCTTGGCAGTTTTTTTTCCTTAAGTTTTAGAAGACTTTTCTCACATCTTATATTCTATTTTGTATTGTTCTTCTTACATTCACACCTAGATTAAAATCTATTATAAATATTTTGGTCTCCAAAAAAACTCCTTTTCCAATTCCTCTTGGCTAGTTAAAAGGAAAGTTGTGAAAAATGCCTTTGTATGCCATGTATGAGAACGGTTCCATTTTTGTTTTTTTAAGTAATGCAATTCAGACATTATCTACAGAGTGTTTCTTTTTGGATCTGGAACAGAGTGAGCCTTATGTTGTAAACACGTCACAAGCTTAGTAGAATACCACCAAGTATAGGTACCACTTATTAAACAGACAGCACAGCTGGGTTTATATTCACAGCTGTCAAACCTTGTCAACAGCAGTACTGTGCCATAGCAAACTACCTGTTTCTCCAGGTGGATGGATTCTTGTATTCAGTGGAGAAAGTTCAGAAGCCAAGTTCACAACAGGAAAGCAGAAGTCTGAAATGGCAGGTTGTTGTTAAGAGAATTGGGATGCATTACTGCAGTCTGACCTGAGTTCTAGTTACAAAATGTTTTGTCCTGCGTATTATGAGTCTTCTGAACTAATGTCATTACGCAATGAAATTGTTTTGAAGATATGAAGAATATCTAGGAGGTGACAAGTTCTACTTTCATACCTGTTGGCTTTACAAAATATAAAACGCAGAGGACAAATCAACACAAGCATCTCAGCCCATAGCCTAGTCTGTACCTATAAAACCTACTGCTGCTGTACTCCTTTCAGGCTCTGCATGACAAAGATGTCCTTTCCCCTATGCATTAAGGAAGTATACATACCATGGAACAGTTTCAGTAAGCAGCAGGATAAATCCCTAAGTAGTTTCTGAGAGCCATAAAGAAAAGGTATCAGATGCTTCCTGTTCGCAGGAGGCATACTGCAGATAAACAGAGGCTTGTCAAGCATCAAGCTTTGTTGATGATTCTCATATAAACAGTCATAACAATTTCAGTTAATTGGCTGTCACTTTTGGATGCATATTAATAAAAGCATGTACTTCCAGCTCTAGTAACAACACTTATTTAGCATGCTGTAAAATACAGGCTGATTCAGTTACCCATACAGTAAATAATTTGAAATTTTTAAGTTTTAGTAAGCTTGGATGACTTAAGTTTTTTTTCTTTCTATAACTGTATAGCAGCTGAACAAATAGAATGCCTCTCTCAATGCCATCTTAGTCTGGCCAGCAGTTTGAAAAGACGAAAAATAATATTGTTAATACAGCACACTTCATAATAGTAAATAGTGTTATGTGATGTGTATCAAATAACGCTGTTGGCTACTTGAACTGTAGAACAACTCTTGTGTAGCTTAAGATAATGGTAAATTAAGAAAATGCACATTCCTCTATCTGAAAAGTTGAGGTAGTATCACAGAATTAGCTTTATTATGTTGAAAGAAAAAAAAAACCCACCACCACACGCAACGGAATGGTTACTAATATGTTTTCCAGGATGCTACAAGATCACTACGGTATTCAGCCATGCCCAGACAGTAGTTCTGTGTGTCGGGTGCTCAACTGTCCTGTGCCAGCCTACTGGAGGAAAGGCTAGGCTCACAGAAGGTAAGGGGCAAGGTTTAACAGTACAAATACAGTACAAATATTGCACTTCAGTTTGCAAATATTTAAGCTTTGATTTTGATGTACTAAAAACATTGTTAGTGGGCCTCATTTCTCTGATTTTTTTTTTTTTTTTAATAGCTATCTGGACATGTCAAACAGCTAAGCAGAGGAGCTATTGTTTTAATTTTAGATGCTTTGACTTCATCTTCCTTTAGTTCAACTATAATAAATATATGGTCTGTTTTAGTTCTGAACAAAGTCTAGAGGGTCAAACCACTTAAAACACTGGAAAGACTTGAGTTTAATTTAAAGAATGAATCCACATTTCACCAATACTTTTTGTTTAAAAGGTAAACATATATGTGAATGCAATAGAGTGGTGCTTGCATCATGTACTACCATACACACGTAGCTTATGGAAGGACTGATTATCTGGAAGAGCTGCTAGCGCTTTACCATTTGTGGTATATGAAGTTGAAATTTAGTAGGAATGCTCAATAGCAGAATTTGGCTGAGCAATTTTTCATGACAGTCTAACAATCTAAGGACTATTCATTTACCCCTGTGATTTCTTTACAGGCTGTTCGTTCAGAAGAAAGCAACACTGAAAAGTCTCTTCAGCATGCTGACTTGGATCCATGTTCCTGAAAGCCTTATCTGTTTAAAAAAAAAAAAAAAGCCTGTTAATATAACAATATAATTATGGTTGATTTTGTAAAAATTACATACCACAGGTGACTAATAAGCTGGAATCTTTTCAATAAATGGTTCAAAGTGCAAATTTTTCCTGCAAATTCTCAGACAGCTTAGCTCTGTTTTTGTAGTTTTACTTCTAAACAATGTATTACAATTGGCGAGTAGCATTTAATGCAAGAATCTGAACCTCACACTTGCTGCATGCGCCCTTCCCCTTGTTCGTACCAACTCTGGCAGCGTAGGGCACGCAGTGACACAGACCCCTGCAGGAATGCGTTTTGTGTGCTCTTGTCAGTGTAGCTGCTCCAATGTAAGGATAATAAAGGCTGGGCAGATTTATGAGAGGCATGCGACTGATTTGCTTTCAGCATTGCTTTACGCTCCCTTTACCATATGCTGATAGGCTCTCAGTTTGATTCTGAAATATAAATTATCTGCTTATGTTCAGTTGTTATTCAAGGACATGTGATTATCCCCTCCTCTAGGCTGGAAGCTCCCATAGAGCTCCTAGGCTGGATTGGATTACAAAACAAGTAAGAAATATTTTGCAAAACAAAAGCATTCTATATAGGGAAAATATATGGTATATCAATAAATTACTGATCTACATTAACAGATGAGAATGACAGCACGTCATAAAAGAACTAATGGCAAACCCACGCATGTTTTCTAATATTCAATACAAACAATTACCTTTTTGAATTACAAAAGCAATTACTAATTTTTAAAAGGACACACCTTTCTAAATGGTTGTCCAAGACCTTTAGAATTGAAATATTGTTTTAATCATGATAATTCAGTCAAACAATGTAATCTTATATGCATCTTATTTTATTGAATAATATATTCCTTCACATGTCAACATATCTTCCAAAATACCAGCTGTCTTGGTGAGCTGATTATTGTTGGGAATTAATATTTAATTTGCATTTTTTAAATAATAGCAACTTTGTCAGTGTCTAATCAATAAAAAACCTGATACTATAATCCAATGCATTTGCAAGATATGTTTTATTTCAGTTATTTAATTCAGTGAACACTGATAATTATCAGATGCAAAAGGCAAGTGTTTGACAGAGAAGCAGATACAACAGTTAGCATACATGCCTTTTAAGGAAAGTAGTTCTAGGTCAGTCCCATACTGTGTTTTCTATCACTCCGGTTGCTCTTGACTACTAGACAGTAGCCCACACTTAATGCCAGTCCATCAAATAACTGGTTTCAGAATAAGGATCTGATTAGCAATATTAATTAATTTGCGACCTGGATATATGTGCTACAACTAGACTGAGTCCTACTCTCCCGCATCACTGCTTTGTCTCCCCACCCCGCAAATGAGAACTTCAAAGTGATGATTAAGTAAAAATTACCATAGCAAAATGTGTAATTGACTTCCTTAAATACAGGTGCTAGGCAAAATGTAAACATTGTTAATATCTCCAATAGTGCACACATAGCAATAGGCTAGTGACATTTGAACACTAATTTTTTAAAGCCTTAAATTACCAGTGATACAGTATAAAGAATTATGTTTCTGCATATAAAGTTAATGGCTAACCATTCTATTTGTCAAGTGAGATACTCTCATTAATAGCTTAGTGTTAGAAATGTCTTATAGACACTTCTGTCCATTATTTGCTTTCCTGTGTACATCAAGTATTCATTGATGATGCATATTTGGTCACATGTAGACAAGCACACTGGTAAACTTAAACTTCTTACATGCTCAATCTCTAACTAAGCCTGGACACAACAGTCACTGAATGAAATTTTTCTTTCATTTTTTTCCTAAAGTATGCATTTTTTTTTAAAAAAAAGGAACAATTATACACACACACACCACCTAAAAAATCAAATCATCACACAGTGAAAACAGACTATACATCTTATAGTAGCAATGTTTCCAGGGTTTCTATATTTTAAACATTGTATTCAGTCAATTTCTGTTAATGTATCCTTCAACATGAGAACAATTAAGAACAAATTACTTGTTCCATGTCCAAGTAAAGACTGTTGCACGCTTATCAGTTTCTAGGAGCTCAAGACTGAAAACCTGTTGCCATTGTAGAAGACACTCATCTTCAGTATTTCTGTATTGGAATTGTCAACTATTACTCAAGAGTTTAAAGAAAAAAAATAGATGAATTTATTGCTTGACCAAATGAACATTTTGTTCAGAAGGATTTTCATGCCTATATTCTCTCTACTGGTTTGAATATTTTTGAGCTATTGAGACAACCTATTATCAAAGAATTAAAAAAAAAGTATGTATGTGGGCTATAAAACCCAAGCAAAAAGTACATTTTTTATTGCTTTAAGGCACACGAATGATTATATGTAATCATGAATGTGCTACAACAGTCAGTCCCACCATTTTGAATTAAAAGTCTTGACAAAACACTGGCACCTCATAAAAGTACATTTTGTGGCTTGCCAGGTGTAACTGTAATCTAACTGTAAATAACTGGGCATAGTTTTATTTCACAGGTATCAATTACGAACTTAACATGAGAAGCACTAACTTGAGGAAGAGGCAGGTAAGGCCTGATAATACAAAAACATTTAACATTTCTGTTTTCTAAAAGCCAGTCCTGTTATACTGATTAGGGCTTGCAACAAGATGAAAACAAACTCTCTTTCATCAGCGTACTATCTTCACTCTGACCAGCTCTTGGTTTACCCGTGCTAGTTCTCTCAAGAATTAGTGCACCCCCTGGAACACTACTCACTGGAACTGGTGACTCCTGCACTATACAGTATCTCTGCGGTCTCAAGTACTCATCAGGCTGAATTTGTACCAACTTCTCATTTAATTCAAAACTACCACAGAAAAAAAGAAAAAAAAGATATATATGCACAGACACACGCACACTTCCCAGCAGTTTGGGGACTGACATAATGCTCAGCACTGTGCAAGAAACACGTGAGAATCCTCCTTAAGACAGATTTCCTCATGACCTTCCTAAGCAAAAGATACATGTGAAAGGCATAATCTAAGGAGTTGCCAATGGAGAACACACTAAAACAGTTCAGTCTGAGCTGCCTCACTCTAAACATGTAAGACATTGCAAAGATTGTGATAAAGCTACTATGAACATTTGCTACCAATTTTAAAAACGAAGATTTGGAATACTGGAAAAGTTGGAGTCTAACACTCGGGACAGAAATGTTATTATTTTCTGCATTAGAAACAGTACACAAGCTCTCAAGAGCTATGACATTTTCTAAAATAGTCTGACACCAAGAAAAGGCAGTAATTGCAACCCTTTTCAGTTAGGGCAGGTGGACAATAGGATAACAGCCCCCCGCCACCCTGAAGTACATAACAATTTCCTATACCAAGAGACTTAAAATCCATCTTGAACAAAAGTGGACTGAGAAAAAAAACACAGATCAGTAAACAGATGACCAAGCAGTAAACAACCTTTTGCTCCCCCCACCTTCAGAAAAAGGAGATGTCATTATAGAATATATAAAATTCACAATATTCAGCTGTTATCATACTCCTATAATAAAAAATGAAACTTAGATACAGCTTTTGTTAAAACCTGTCACAATCATTTCTTACTCACTTTGTGCAAAGGTAACTCCTTAAATCAGGTCTCCAGAATGGGGAAAATACGCAGGTCTCCAGAATTGGAAAAAGGACATTTAAAAAAATATATATTAAAAAAAAAATCTTCTACTAGTACCTTAAAAAATGGTGTTTAAATTTTATTAAAGTTGAGTTCTATTAATATACTTACCTAAATATCTATCTGCACACCAGAATACAGTACTGCGTCTGGCTATTAGCTACCACTTCCACAACCAAAGTTAGGACAGGCCCATTGCGGCTGATTTCCCTTGTAGGAAACCTAACAATGAGACGCTTTGACAGCTTTCCATATTGTGCTATTCTGGTATATCTGACTGTGAAATAATATACTTATTTCACAGTTAAAGTTTCACACATTCTCTGTGCCCAATCAAAGTGGAAGCCTAGGCAGCTACGTAATGAAAAGACTTTTACTCACAGTACTCTAGCTTCATTCTTTCTGAATTCTTCATCAATCCACATCTCTGATAAAAAAAAAATATATATATATATTGTCTTCTAAAGGTAACTTCAGTATTTGTTTCTTGCTTTTTAAAACAAATATGAAAATCTCTGAATTAAAAAAAGCACACACACAGTAAAACTGTTTAAATAATACTGAATAGTTTTGGCAGACCTGAATTGTGTGTTTGCGGTGGGGGTGGGAAATGTCTTTGTGTGCTCAAGTCAAGATATGAAAAGTTTTTCCATGTTTATTTCAGATTTGTTGCTGCACTTCTCAGTACAAGAAATCAATACTAACCTAATTTTAAGCTTGCTTAAATGTCGGACTGGATGGGAGGCAGACAAAAATAAAAATCAAGAACAAGTAATATGATGATAATTTACATGGGTAACACAGGAAGTCAAATTCAACTTTTACATTCTCTGTTATAAGTTAGGTACTTCCCTGAGAGATGAATCCAGTTACATGAAAATGTAGCACCACTAACAGAAGTTAAGTGAATTTTTGATACTTTCTACCATCTGTTCTTAGTAATATTAGACTTTAACTGTACCCCTTCCGTTTTTTTTCCATGCTTCCGTACAGTAGTATGGTTATTCAAATCTATGAGGGTTTTTTGTTTGTGTTTTTTAATCTACATATCGCACTCATTTTTCTTTATCAAATTCCCTTGCGATCTTTAAGGCAGTGCTGCTGAGGGAAACCGATTGCATATTACAGATAATAGTAACAATTACTCCTCTAGGTGGTGCCACGAGCCCATTTTCCATGGCTTCAGAGCCCAGCTCTTCAGGAAGAACAAGAAGGACACTGCTAGCACCCACGGCACTACCCGTATGGGAAGCATAATGTCTCTGCTGCCTGCAGCAGCCATACTGCTGTTTCTTCTCTGCTACAGACCAAGCCATGGCGTATTTACCATCCCTGTCCCACGATACTTCAGTTTTTGGCACTGGGGTCCACATCATTGTGACTGTGTCTGGTTTGAGGTACCCAGGAAGAAGTTTGCCATTGATGTTTTTAAATTGTCCAACTTGGTAACTGTACAACAAGGCATTTCCAAATTTCAGAAGATCACCCACTGAAGATAAAAAGCCACCACCAGCCCACTTGTAAGAGTTGTCCACATATGGCGCGTTTACCAGCCGTCCCTTTTTGTTGTAAACATAATACCTAGAATTCAAAAAAAAAAAATTAATTCATCATTCTCAAATATTATGCAAAACTATTTTAAAATGTCTTACTCTGTTCTCGAGAAACTTCAGAATTGTCTTTTTAAAACATAAATAACATTCTTTTTTTGAAAGTGGAATTATAAAAAAAATCAAATGGGAAAACAAAAATAAGTGAGACCTTTTAGATCAGAAACTTCATTTCAACAAAACACTGATATTTCTTCTTACTTATAGGATATACTAAGGGTTAAGGCAATACAACACCAAAAGTTCCACAGGAACTTAAGGAAAATTTTTTTGACAGTGAGGGTGACAGAGCACTGGAACAGGCTGCCCAGAGAGGTTGTGGAGTCTCCTTCTCTGGAGATCTTCAAGACCCGCTTGGATGCAGCCCTGTGCCACGTGCTCTAGGTGGCCCTGCGTGTGCAGGGAGGTTGGACTAGATGACCTCTAGAGGTCCCTTCCAACCTTAGGCATTCTATGATTCTATGATTCTATGATTCTATGAATACAGAAGGCATGGAAGGAGTTTGTAGATCAGCCAGCACAGGACCTTTCTTAAATCTCTGTAATACATCTAAAGTGTTTCAAGAGAGAAGAATCCAACTACAGCCCTTGTGGTTATCAGACACTGCTCTGAAGTACTCCCAACATCTTGCATGCTCTGTTCACTTGTGAGGCAGTGTTTTCCATTTATGATTGCCACATTTTTTGTCCATCACAGTAGTTATGCAGAATAACTGAGCATGGCAGAACTACTCCTAAGAGTCAGAAGCATGAAAGAGTCTTGCAAAATCTTTTTGTTAAAACAAACTGGAAACCATCGATCAGAATTGGAGAATGAGCTATCAGGAGCAACACAATACTAGCATTGATTTAGGCTTCTGACATAAACAGTTCAGTCATGACTGGATTCATTTCATACAACATACCAAGAGGAACATGGATTAATGATGCAAACTGGTGAACTTCAAACTATAGTCTTTAGACCACAAGAAGCCCATAGTCCACTTAAAGAAATCCCTGAAAAGTATAAAAGTCCTGTGCTACAAGATGACCATGGCCAAGGCCAACATGCTGGTGTAAGAGGTACAAATACCAAATAGCTATACGTGCACTTACACTGCATTTACACTGAAAAAGTCCGCATTTGAAATGAAAACTTCCAGGGATCTTCAGAAAGAAGTAACACAAAATTCACAAATTGAAACAAAAACAAACAAGCAAGCAGAAATAAAGATTTTCACTCTGCCATCATCCTAGCCACTGATTTGAGCATATCAGTTTCACTATCTTCCCTATAGTTTCTAAAAAAAATGCTCAGTGCATGACTTAAACCTCAAAAACATCTTGAAAATGCCAAGTTTCAAGCATTTTAATATCAGTAGAACACAGCATAAACATCCCATTAAAGAGAAACGCAATTTCTCAGGACCTTCCAGCTTGAGCCACTGAGCCAATCATGCTTGGAAGCAAAAACAACACATGGGTTCCCACAGTTTCACTTAACATTAAACAGCCCATGTGATGACTCCCATAGCAGCGTCTATAACAGTTTTCATCCCTACTATAGTTCAGTTTGAAAAAAAAATCTCCAAATGGCCAGAAAAGCCTTTCAAAATTTTCAAGCACAGATTCTTAGAAGAAGCCATTGAAACTATCCTTAAAAAGTCAGGGTCTGCTTTCTGTACATATATGGATTTTAAATACACACACATATAAGTATGATTGGATTCAGTATGCCTATTACCATTTTCATTAAGAGTTTTTAAAGCCAAACTGTGGTTTTATGAGGCTTTTTCTACAAATGTATATGATGCAGTTAGAATTCTCTTATTGTGTCAAAATTTAAGAGCTGAGTCAACAAAGTTGTCAAAGGTAGATGAGCAAAATAAGATTGGAGAGAACAAGAGAGGACAAGCACAATCCTTACTGATTTCAAATAGCTATCTAGTTAGATAAACTCTTTTTTAAAATTCTTAAAAAGATATCAAATGGTGAAATAAGTTTTGTGTTAAGCACAATTTTAATCCTGGTTAAAACTGACTACATGAAGTCAACATGTAAAGCAAACCGAGATAACTACACGTTGTACGATGGCCTCCCCATTACCCCTTCATTTTTCTCTATCTATACTTGATGGCCTATTTGCAACCAAGCTAAATGAAACTTGAAAACTATCCCTTACCACCTCTTTCTCTAAACACATATGTATCTGTATATATATTTAAATATATATTCCCTTATAACACTTATTTTCTATTCTGTAGTTTTACATGTTAATTACAGCATCAATACCATGACGCCGATATAAAATTCAAGTGTGAAATAACATGAATTATTTGAACCACTTAATCTAAATACCTATCAAAACTAATAAATTGAGTAGGCTCAAAAGATAGAAATAACAATTAGTGTGGAAAGGTAGAGTAAAATTTCATTCTTGTTTACCTTGCTCTGTTATATATCATTGCTTCATTGTCATCCTGCACAGTTGACAACATATCCAGGTCTCGAAACATTTTTAGCATGTAATCTGTAAATTTTTGTCCTGAAGCTCTTTCCACAACAGCACTTAAGAGGGTAAAGCCAAATGTTGAATACAAGAACTGACTACCTTAAGGGAATGTAAAAAGGGGAGGAAAAATAACAAAAAAAAGTTAGCTGCATGATGCTGAAATAAAAATCTTGAATAAATTTCAGTAATCACATAGGAAATAAAACTAAAACTATGTACAGCAATGAACAATCAGTTTGAGTAATTACACATTGTACATATGTCTACATATTACAATTTGGGAAAACTAGCGTTCAAGATACCGATCCCTATGAATCACAGTACTGAAGCAACAGGGATGCTCACTGAGCGCACGGAGTTGTGACAACAGCACTAAAGTATTTTCAAGAATTAACATTTACAGACAGGTTTCATGCTGAGATGTAAGAATAACACTTTCATATCCTTTCTACAAGATTTACCACACTAGTTCTAACAAGGATATCTGGATTTAGAGCAGATAAAGTGAACCATTAAATCATTCCTACTGTGATTTGTTTATGTATCTATACCTTAGTAGCAGAAAGGCAGGCGTTAGTTTTGGCTCAAGTTTTTCTAAGATCCTCAGTCTTATTATTATCTTCATGTTTTAGCCTTTCTAGTTCTAGAATATCCTTTAACATTACATGAATTGTAACACTAATAGTATTTTAGATTATGTTCTGTGTTTTTAATCTCCTTGTTTCTCATGTTGGCACTTTTTATGAAATACCAGTTTACCAAGCGGTTTTCATTGAACAACCTACAGACAAAGACAGATCCCGTACTCGAAACGGTTCAGTTCAGTTAGAACTCTCCAAGGTAGAAAAATGGTTGACTTATTCCCCTTATATGTTCATTACTTGCTATTGTTTACTGGCGGTGAGCATCACCTGCCTCCTAACCCAACTCATTTAGAATTTATATCTGAAACTCTTCAAATCATTGGAATTAAATAATTTCAGCATCCTCAATAAGGTTTAGTATACTGGTATTTCATTAATCAACTGTCCCTCCTCCACAATGTGAAGATTAAAAACAGTTAAACGAAGCCTAATTGTTGTAGCTGAAGTAGCAAGGAAACTGAACAAATGGTTACAAACAGAAGTAGTGTAAATGGATAACAGAGATCTCTTTGTACAAGGAACATACTCTACTGTACAGATATCTTAAAGCTTAAAACATCCTTACTGCATTGCTTTGTCTTGATGAAATTCTAATGATTAGTTTGGTCATTAAAAGTTAAATCAATTGTAAGATAATTACAGGACAGTTCCTATAGAACAGTCTGAACACACCTCTCCATTGAACTTTTAATGGAACATGGGAAAAATAAACAAAATCCACCCCACTTTACTAAACTAAATTGCACGTAAAACAATCTGAATGTAAAATTTCACTAGAAAAATTCTACATTCTTAAATCAAAAGAAATAGAAATTCACCTGGTTTAAAAAATAAAGGGTCATTTTTAAAAATCTTCAGTGATTCAATCACACTTTCAAATTTTTCCTTCAAATAATATTCTTCTTGTTCAAATTCCTTTTCTCTCCTCCCAGGTTTTGAATTTCGGCTTTTTACCTCATCTTCATGTTCTTTCTTAGCTTTGACAGCATCAGTCTTTTCAAGGCTTTTAGTTTCTTTTTCTTTTAGCTCCTTCTCCTGGTTAGATTTTGTTAGTTTAAGTGCTCTGTTTGCCTTTTCCTTCTCTTCCTTTACTTTTGTAATATCTTTCTCATAGTGACGAATGCCACTCAAGTGTGAAACTAGCAGTCTTGTAGTAATAACAGCCTAGGCAGAAAGAACAATAGCAAAGGATAAGTCCTTGTAACTTGAAGCATACTGAATCAACCAAAAGAACACGACAAGGAGCCAAAGATACAGAATCTTTTATATGCTATATATTAAAATGGCTTGAAATATATACACATACATATTTAAGTGTATATACACACTTAACATAAAACTGAAGATCTGAAATTCCTGTGGTGCTTTTTCAAGCAGCGAACATAAGTACAAGTCTAAGGGACTTGTGGTGTTTTCCATTAATAGATCCAGGTACAAACACACATATCTAGGCAATGGCAGGATCCAAGTCAAGTGTTAAAATCCAAACAAGTGCTAGTAATAAATTACCACATACCTTTTCACCTTCATAGGTTTTTTCTGGAAACTCAGGGACATATTTCTGCACTGGAGCATCTAAATCCAGTTTTCCTTCTTCCCACAATTTAGCAACAGCCAGCATGGTAAGACACTTGCTAATACTAGCAATTCGCATGATTGTCTCTGGTTTACACACCACACGATTCTCTACATCAGCATAACCCAAACCTGCAAGCCAAACGAAAACACTATATGAAATGAAAACTCCATATGAAAACACAGGAGAAAACTTTCAAAGTCTGTAACTTCACTTTAATGAAATATGTTGCTATGCAGTACTATTATCTTTCATAAAAATAACCCACATACCTATCAAAGTGTTTCTGAAAGTATACAGTATTTGCTTAAAATAAACATAAAATGCCTACATAATATTAAAAGATATGAATGGTATTGACAGACTGTATTTAAAAAAAAAAAACATGAATAACTAGAAGAATTAACTTGTAATTATCAGAAGAATAACAGTGGTTAAATCCTCTGTACCTTTCTTGTAAGAATCTACACCTCAGCCCGCAAATGGGAGGTGGATTTTTTCTTTATGAAAGTTATGGAACCTCCTGGAGGGAGAACATTTCTTTGTTTCTCATACGTAGTTCTACCAGACTAGAGTACAGCTGCATGCCTCAAGTAGAAGTATACACAAAGACTGATCTAAATTAATGGAAGAATGTTCTTAAATTAATGTACTTAAACCTAATGTTTGAGATATACTAGGAGGCTCAGGAAATTACTAAGTTTTCGCTTGCTGGAGGTTAGTAAAGTCTACCAAGGAAGGTATCACCATAACTCCCTGGGCATCTGTTTTTGGCAACAGTCCTGAGTCCAAGCGGATGAAATTCTGTTTTGATCAGTAGGGGCACAACATAGCTCTCTGTTGATCCACTAACAAAACAAAACTCAAAAGTATTTTGTACAATGATTTTTCAAACAGGAAGCATTTTCCAAATGAGCGGTATAAGGATCAGTGGTCAATCACAATGGCTTAGACTGGGCCAGGACAAAACTCTTTAAAGAATTTCCCATGTATGAGTTGGTAAGAAATTTCCTCTAAGATTTCTTCAAAACTATCGATGAAAACCCCTTTTTGGTTAAAAATCACGTGCATCTTAATTCAACGGTCACACTAAACATGATTTCACTTACTATGGCAGAAGACACATTAAGGTCAGCCCCACACCCTGTCCTAACAAGTATGTACAAAATACTCAGCTATAAGACATATAATGTGAATAAAATTAATAAAGAATATAATATAGTTTAATAACAGGCATCTTGGACTAATCAACGGACAGAATAACTTTTGGAGCCTTATATTGGTGAGTCTTGGTTCTAAGAAACCTCTCCAGTAGTTCCTTTACCTCATTTGAAGAGACTAGGCAGTTATGAATCCTTAAGCCATACAATGGAGGTAGAAGTTGAAGTCAATTTAAAAATTTAACAAAACTTGTGACTGAAGTAAATAGTTAACTTTTAAAAAGTGCTCATTATTTTCCAACTACGGAACTGGCATTCCTTTATACGAACCTTCTGACCAGATTTCCTTTCCATCTACCGAAACTCCAACCACTATACCTGGGATTCCTGCTTCATCCTATCAAAAGAGAGAGAGGAGGCATTTTAAGGAGTTAAACAAAACAAAAACTCAAAACCCTAAAGAAGCTAAACCACCCCTCCATTTAAAAAAAATCTTGTGAATTGTTGCCAAGTTATAACTGAAATCATTTTGTATTAGTTGGACTGAACTGATATTAACTGCTCTGAAACACACAGGCAAATTCAATACAAGTTATCAGAATTATAAACCCAGCAATGTAAAAATAATACAGTCAAAGCGGTTTTGAGAGTCAATACGTGCACAGCATCACAAGGCACCTAGGAGAGTTTGAAGCGCTCCAGCAGTTCCCAAGTCACCAGCACTCACTCCAGCTTCGCCCACCGCCTCTCCCCTCCCTCTCCACATCTTCCAGCCCACCCCGCGCTCGCCCCCGCTCTGCGGCGCTGACCCCGAGCGCAAACAGCCCTCGCGGCTACACGAATGTAACGCGGGACAGCGGAACGACGAAATGCAGAGAACGGCGGTGCCCGCGCGGTACCTTGACCCTGCGCAGCAGGTCCCGGCTCCTCTCGATGGCGCCGCCGAAGCCCCGCGGCGCTGGCGCGGGCGGCACGTCGGGCTCGCGGCCCGGCGGCGCCTGCACGCCCAGCGCCAGCCCCAGCGCCACCCCCCA
>VWPW01017251.1:144629-170183 GCA_013389825.1 Crypturellus undulatus | reverse complement strand
CTGCGGCCCCCGCGCTCCTCAGCGCCTCATCGTGGCGACGCAGCCCGGAGGCGAGAGGCGCCCTGCGCCGCGGCTCGCTGCCGGGGCCGCCCGCAGCGCCTCCTGCCCCCGCCGCCCGCGGGCGCTATTTGGCCCCTTGGGATTATCCACTTCATCGCGAGCTCTTCTTCCCCAGCTTAAAAAGGAAGACTTTTAAACACAGCCCCACTTGGCCCAGTAGCAGGGAAAAGCTCCGGTTTTGCAGGAGCTGCTCAGGGCTCCGGGGGCTCCTCAGGGCGTTTGGGACACCAGCTCAAAGCAGATGTACCCGCACCGAAGGTAAGAGTTAGTGACCCCCAACAACGACCACTCAGCACACGCTGTAACATTGAGGGAGAATCCTGCAGCTTAAAAATGTGAACAAATACGTAACGCAGCACAAGGAGGGAGCCCGTCCTTCCAGAACGCTGCGCAGAGAAAAGCCGGAGCTGCTGACCTAGGGAATTCACGGTCCTTTTTCCTGCCTGACGAGCTCCAAAACTGCAGGCTTGGGCAGCGAGCCAGGCCAAATAGCTTTCGTGTGTGGAGTCAAATGCAGACCAGATGATACACGTTTTACTGCAGGCATTTATTTCTCATTACTATTTTCTCAATAAAACTCAGTTGTTTATAACACTACAAATTAATACCCAGCTGGTACAAGATGCAATACGTACTTTCTAATAGCTCATTTGGAATGTGTTAAACTGTCCCAGGAAGGGTTTTGCAGCAGGAAGGTCTCTGCTTTCTCAAACCCTTTCTGGCATCACATTTTTGAGTGTGCTTACGTAATAGATCCTGCCATTTTTCGCTGATTCTCTTTAATGAAGAGCTTGGTATTAAATCCAGTAGCAAACAGTGACCTGCAGCTCTAAGCCTCATCTTCCTCAAAACAACCGTTTCTGTTGAACATTGAGGTGTGTTGCCAGGCCCTGGGAGCTGCCGAGAAATCCCTCTCCCACTGATAGCAACAGAAAGTGCAGGGCTGCGCTCGCCCTCCTGCGTCTGCGCGGGCCGCCTCTCACTCGCACCATCCAGGACCCTTTTAGGCTTCCAGGTCTTTGAGTGAGACAAACTCCGAAGGCTCCGGAGCGTGAGACTTGGAAACAAAGTGCGGGCGCGTCCTCCTAGTTATCCTTTATAGAGTTAACTTTTATATTGTTCTGCACTGCTGGACCCCACTCTCAGAAGCGTAAAGTACTAATTCTGCTAATGCCCTGCTCTCTGGTGTCAGCAGAGGCTGGAAACACGGGATATTTTCAGATCATGAAGCTTCATTAAGACAGCCTGAAGTATGGCTCCTTAAAAATAGAACTACAGCTACTCTTTTGCTTGGATTTATTTTGAACTTATTAAATGTTCCATTAATCCTCGAGACTGCAACTTTTCTAAAGACTTAAAAAAGAACAGCTAATTTCTAGATCTAAAAAAAAAAAAGGCTAACAGAAAACATTTAACAGGAAGAAGATAAAACTGTCAAAAAAGAACATGATTTATATTTGTGCCAAATGAGGACCCAAAAATGAAGGCAGCAATTATAATGCTTTTTATATTCATATCCAGGTATATCTGTATACCTAAATATAGAGGAAGCCGATGTTGATGGAAGATGCAAAAAATAAAGTGATAATATTCATTTGATGACAACTGATGTTTCTGCCCTCAGTATGTAACAGATTGCTTTATACTAATCATTTCTGATTTTGAAAATAAGAAAAATAAGGAGATGTAGATAGCAATAAAACTCTGACTTCTCTTTTTGGAGCATTTTTGAGTTTTGGAGAACCAAGAGATGGAACTTTTATTTCCATTTGGCTTGAAACCTTCGTACAGTAGATGGCGGTCAGAAGCTTTATTGGTTTAACCAGCTCTCCGCAAAGAGCCGGTTTCCCTGCAGCGCCATCCCTCCTGGGCGGCTCGTGCTGCGGACCTCCCCCGTTCACACTGTGTTTGCTCTGGAGGAGTTCGGCAGTTCTGGGGGGCTGGTGCCTCGCAGTAACAGCACCAGCCCCGCAGTGCGCANTCCCTGCAGCGCCATCCCTCCTGGGCGGCTCGTGCTGCGGACCTCCCCCGTTCACACTGTGTTTGCCCTGGAGGAGTTCGGCAGTTCTGGGGGCCTCACAGTAACAGCACCAGCCCCCAGTGCGCAGCGATAAAGCTCTGTGCTAGGTGCAGCCAAAGAGCACCCACCCCTCCCGCAAAGGGGCTGCAAGTAGGGCTGCACTTACGGTTTTACTTTAAGATAAATGTCTTTCCTGATTGTTTTTTTAAACACAAATCCAGTGATTGAATTGGCTGCTCAACAACCTAGCCCAGAAATGGTTTTCAGGATCAGAACTTGAAACATTTGAAATGTCTAGATGAGGAGACTAAGTAGCATTAAAATGGTAGGTGACTCTGACACCTAACCGTGATTCAGAAGTCAGACACCTGATTTTTATAAATCTTAACTTCTTGAGGAGTTCAGTTAAACATTAAACGCTGTTATCGGCACTGCACAAGAGCACTAATCCTGCAGCAGTCGGTTCAGGGGCACCACTGTGCTGTGACTGTGTCCCTGCCCCAAGGTAAAGGCAGTGGCAGTGGCCCTTTCTNCACCACTGTGCTGTGACTGTGTCCCTGCAGTGGCAGTGGCCCTTTCGTTACACATACTGTAAAAGGGATGTGACTCCATTTCTTTATTTGCCTGTGCCTGGGAGGTGTCACCTCGGAGTTGTTTACTTTCAATATAATAGAAAATGAGAGAGTTTTATTGTGCTACATGGTTACTTCCTTTGCTTTATGACTTGCATCCAGCCTGACACAGTTCCTAGAAACAACAGGATGGGAGTTTGGGAAGTGTTTTGCATGTCAGGAGAAGGAATGCTGAGAAGACCATGCTCTGGTTACACAGCAGCCAGAGGGCACGCACGTTTCTTTTTCTTCTTTGCACAAACATTAGTTTTAAACTCCATTTTTCACAGTGGTGATTTCTCATACTTTTAACTCAGGGCCTACTTTAAACCTCTTGGGACTGAGAAAAAAAATAACTGTCACTGGCTAAATGAAGGAGCATTTGGGAAACACATCAGTGTAAAGAAAAAAAAATACAAAATGATTTCCTGATTTTTTTCCCTGAACTTTTTCTTCACATAACAACCTCCTATGACAGAAAATTGAGCACAGAGAGGACTAAACAGTTTAGTCCCTGAGGATGGCTTTATATTTATCATTAGATTGAGTGGAGACGTCTGACCTTTTTACGCTCTGCAGCTTTTCTCTCTGCTCAGTGGGAAGAGGTGCAGTATATCACAGCAAACTGTGTCTTGTGTAGCCACATAAAGGAATAGATACCAGGCAGCAACAGCACCTTTGGTGTTTCCAAGTGCATTTAGAAAGAAATGAAGCAAGGCAGGTGCAAAATACCTAAAGGATTAAGCATATTAATCAGAAAGTATCAAGTGCCCAAAGATACAATTACAGACTACATGCACTTACTGCTCCTGTCAAGCTTTTCAGCTTTCCCTACGAGTTGCTCCTTACAATTAGGTGATTAAATACCACTCTCCACCCCTTTCTCCAAAACACAGAGCTCAACAAAATGAACAACCTCAGACAGCCACGGCCCAGGAAACATGACAGCGAGAACTCCTAACCCCTGCAGCTGACCTGCTTAGGAGAGATGCTCACGATGGCTGCGTTCTGCAGTCCCGAAGCGCCAGGTTCGGGTGCCATCCCCACACTGTGTGCCTACAGGTAACAATATGTGAAGCTCCAGAATGTCTTCTTACTGATGAGTATTGTCAGGAGCAAGTGTTTCTCAGCATCTCTTTGCAACAAACACTCATTCAGCTACAGGTGCAACCTGGTTGCTATCCCATTTTCCACATGTGCGTGGCATGGCTACTGCTGTTTCACCTACCCAGGCTCCATTACACCCTCATTTTGCCTTGTAGACATGACCTGTGTCACTAGGAATGCTGTATTTTTGAGAACTGAGCACAGATAGCTTGAGAAACTGCACATACGAGTCAAAAACAGGAAAAGGGCTCTTATCAAATTAGTAACATCTCAGATATTTGGGTGTGGACATCTGGCACCGAGCTTGCATATTCTTATGGGAGTGAGTCTGTGCATACTGCAGACTCCTTTCCTTTGCTTTGTGTTATTGCTCCCAAGTTGAGGCATGTTTCAGAAGAGCCTCTCTGTACATGTGTAAGTGCACAATTACGATGCGCTATGCAGATCAGTAAGAAGAGACTTTGCTGCCTCTTCTACATGTAAAAATGCAGTAGATCAGGTTAATGGCATTTACACAGAACTGTGCTGCAGCAAGATCACTGCAAAAACTGAAGCAGCTATTTCCTTCACACCTTTATGTACAGAGCTACGGGAAGGAGCTAAGGGAAGTTTGATATCGTTCATTAATGAGGGAAGACGGCAGTCAAGGATGACTTCTTCAGTAAGCCCTGTGTAGGGACAGGTTACCCCTCCTGCTGTCTGGATCAACTGTTTCACCTGGAAATAATTAATTTACTTCTTTGATCTTGAACCAAAGCAGCACATGCCATCAGCACGGAGGAAATAATTTACGTGTTTTAAATGGAATATACACTTTCGGGCACATACGCATACATTGCTATGCATACACACACACGCACACACAGTTGTACTTTATGGGAGGATTGAATGTTACTCAATACACCAGTTTCACCACCTGCAAGCTCATGCTAATGCCTGACACTCAACTTGGATTCTTTCCAGGCCATTATCTCCACCAGCGATGATCCTGCAGGAGAAGGTTACCGAGGTTTGGCTGCATCCATCCCAGGAGAACCAAGCTCAGGAGGTACCGATGCTGGAGGGGAAGTTGTGCTCTATTTAATGGGTGATAGTAATTTTTCCAAGGGGCGTAATGAAAGCTAACAAGTTGCTACTTGACTTGGTGCCTGTCAGATTTAGACAACAGGTGTGAGTAAAAAACATTTCTTACCCAGACAGCTGGTGTTCCTGTAAATTCTTAAACAGGAAAACAAAACAGAAACTAAGGGAAATCCCCATGTTATTTGAAAAATGTCTCCATGACTGTGAAACAATATGCCACACTTTGGTTTTCCTGCTCACACAGCAGTAGAAAGAGCAATTTCATAGAATCACAGAATTGTAAAGGCTGGAAGGGACCTCTAGAGATCATCTAGTCCAAATCCCCTGCACACGCAGGGTCACCTAGAGCACGTGGCACAGGACTGTGTCCAAGCGGGTCTTGAAGATCTCCAGAGAAGGAGACTCCACAACCTCTCTGGGCAGCCTGTTCCAGTGCTCTGTCACCCTCACTGTCAAGAAAATTTTCCTTAAGTTGCTGTGGAATTTTTGGTGCTTTGGTTTGTGGTCATTTCATCTTGTTCTGTTGTTGGCCTCTGCTGGAAAGAGGCCCCAGAATTTCTTCAGTGTTACTTCAAAGGCTACATAGACACCAGAGAAAGAGGAACTGTGAATACACATTTAAGGACTTTCTATTCTGTTTTAAAGGCAGATTCTGACATCTCCAACCTTTAACACAGCATCCCAATGTCCTACTGAGTAACAAAAGCTACTGCATGTTTAGCACTTTTGAACATTAGTCTCTAAGCAGAAAATGAAATCTATCACTGCAGTCTTAACTAGGGACAGCTGTTGATTTTTTAATCTACTTATTAAATGTCACAGCAGCTAACGGCCCAGCAGCTTTGACACCAGAAAGACCATTTCTCCTTGTGCAATGATCCTATAAAGCCCAACTGCGCAGCGCTGGGACCTTTGCACCAACGGAGCTGTTTGTTTGACTAAGGCTCAGTCAGGCCTTGGCTGTACAGGGCCGTGTGTGCAGGGGCCAGCGCTGAACATGCCTTTGTGTGGTCTGGGAAAAGGAACTTCTTGAAACTTAGCTGAACAGGCACAAAACTGCATGCAAATAATCTCAAGCCAATTTGAGTTGGATTATATTGATTTTCCCTAATCCAATCCAAACTTAATAGCAAGTAATGGACAGAAAAAAATGGATGCAAAATGCACTCAGGTCTGTTGTGCTGAAAAACAGTAATAACCAGCAGGTTTGTTTTCTTTTTCTTTAAGGGATCATGACTTTCCTGGCCAAGGTAATTGATAATAAAGTCCCAGCCTGGAGAAATACAGCTCAGGCTGCACCACCACAGCCAGAACTGTTGTGAGAAGGGAGTTTTACCATTTCCACATCAGGCGCTCCTGTACGCTGCACTTTGCCCCAAGATGAAGGGATAGGCAGAGCAGCTGCTGCTCCCTCGACTTTGCCAGTCTCCCTCCTCTGTGGCAGAGGAGTGCAAGAAGGGGCGAGGGCAGCAGCACGGGCACAATTACCCGGTGCCACTTTGAGGGGCAGCAGTTGCTCTCCTACCGTCACGCTGGCTTCCTTCCTGATGGCCTTTGCTCCCTGACTGCTGTCTTGCGAGCTGCTTTATCACTAGTTCCTTTTCTGGATACATTTTATTTTTTCTGGATCGGCTGCAGAAATGATATCATCCTTCTTGCCAGCCTGTTTTACACTCCGTGCACAATACTTTTCTTTGTGCAATAAACAAATAACGAAATAGGAGAGCAATCCTGGCTAAGTGGGAAGGAGTCTGGCATGCTCCTCCTTGCTGGCTACAGAACAGAGTAACCCAGGAGAGAGACCAACAGTTTCCCAGACTTCTTCCCAGGCTGTTTCTCCAACCGGTGTTCTTGTCAAGAAAAACATGCAAACTGCTGGTGATCCTGCAAAAATGCGTTTTTAAACTGGAAATACAAATGCAATACAGGTATCTCTGTGTTAATACCAATACAAACCTATCTTAAGCAGGTTACATCTACTTACCGAGGCTTTGAAGTTTCTCCTTCTTGATCATTCTCCCCAAAACTCTACAGCAGAAACAGCAGCACCACAGTTTTCCTCAGGGCACAGACTACCACTAGGCTGCCCGTGCTAGGCCTCCTTTGAAGGTCTGATCCAAAGGAACCAAAGGATCCAAAGCCATGGGCTTTGGCTGAGACTGATCACAGGGACGCTCCCTGGCATCGCCGCCAGCGTTTCAGGGCAGCGATGAAAGGACCAACCGTGAAAGGCAGATCACGGTCAGGCCCCACATTCAAAGGCCTTTGTAGGATCAAGGCCTCATATAGACTTCTCTCCTTTACAGCCTTTCTTGCTGTACACAAATGAGAACTGTTTGCACAACCACACATGCCTCTGCATTACACCTGCATTTTGATTTGTATGTGGTAGTCAGTGTGTGTGTGTGTGTGAAGCGTTGGTTCAGTGTTCTCTTATGAAAGAGGTGCTGTTTAGAGCTTACATGGCCCATCCCAAAAACAAATCAGGAGAGACCAGTGCTGACGCACCCTTAGGGCCAAAACATTCAAACCCAAAACACTAAATAATGTCCCGTCAGTCCTTGGAACGAGTTAAGAAACAATAAAGTGGGAACCTATCTTACAATACAAACAATCCATCTAATGAACACACAACCTAGGTCTGAATGCAACACGTTATCATCAGTAAGACAGATTTTTTCAGAGGTTTCAGAGTTCTTATGTTCCACAGTTAGATTTTGGGGTGTTGGAAATATTGTATGGACTTTTTTTTAACTTTTTGAATGTTAGAAGCATTTTCTCTGTATAAACTTTTCCGTTTGTAGACTTTTACCTGCTTCTGACTCTCGTTTTTTCTCTTCCCATATAAACCAGCTGAGACATCCAGATTACTCACTGAGCTCCTTTCCTTATGAGGGGCATCCTGCATTTACGTAATACTCGGGAACGCCTTATAAACCAGCAAGACTGTGACTTACAGAAAACGAGACAGGTTTGGAACTGGAGCCAAGAGTTATGCAAACTTAAATAGATTTTCCCTAACGTGCTCTTGGAAAGAAGACAATGTGCACTGAAAGAGGAAAATGACACAGCTTTCCTTCATTAAAAATAACTATTCCTGTGTGCATTTTCAAAAAACCCATAAAGATGAAAACTATTCTTATTTTCTCTACAACTTGGGCCTTTTGCTGCAATTCCTACATAAACTTTCAGTAATTTTAAAATTATTATTAAAACAAGGAAAAAAATGTTTCACTAAAGACTGATTGACATAAAGTTTTTTTTAAGCTTTTTAGCCAGCTTATTTTCTTGCTTTCTTTTGCTAATTTTCTTCTGATAGATATTGCCCCACTCCTAGAAAGCCTGATGTAACATATTCCTACAATACAGTCCAATGATGTTTGCAAACTTAACCCAGATTTTCGTTACCAGCAAACCCAGCAGCAGGCGATTCGTTTGCACGGCCCCTTCCCTGGGTGCAGGAGCTGGAGCTCAGGGAAGCGCTGCCCCCTTAGATACAGCTGCTACTTTAACCTCATTTCTTAAAGGGTCACACCTTGTTCTGATTTGTCCTTACCCCATTCAGTAACTCTTGAATTGACTAATCTTGGCCGCAAAGGGAAAGAACTCTGAAAGAAAATTGTATTTCGGCAAGCTTAGTGAATTCAACTCTTGAATCTATGGAGGGAAAGGCACATAGCACACCTTGCAGCACACCTTGCATGTTGTTATGCATCACAGAAACGCAGCAAGAGAGCAAAACACAATACCAAAGCCTCAGGATCTGGGGGAAAAAAAAATCACTGCAAGTTATAGTCAGCCACAAGACGCACATCTGCAAGGCGTCCGGTTTTGCCAAGCCCAGCGCGCTCAGCACTGCTCACTTCACTAAGGGCAGACGGGTCTGCGAGCGCTGGCACAGGCACCCAGCACAGCTGCACAGTCCTGCTGGAGCTCCGTCTGCCAAAGGGGTTTTTGCGTTCAAGAAAAGGGCGAGTTAAACTCCACGTCTGGACAAACCTTTTGGGGAATGCTAAATGCTGCTGACATCTGGAATGCAATAAATTTTCAGAGTACTTTTCTGACAAAGTAGCTGCAGGGGGAGAAATTCCTCTTTGTTTGAAATGGGGTCAAATCAAAGCTTGATTTATTTATTTTTACAAGCAGAATGCTTCTAGCTTCACTGCTTTTCATCTAATCAGGCACCTCAGGAAAAAATCTGTAACAGCTAGTGGCTTGTGATAGATGGTAGGAACAGACTTTCCTGCTCCAGCAAATACACACACACACTTATTTATGTGTCTGGTGGTAGGCAGCCAAGAAAGCCACTTCGGGCAATTCACCATCACGTTCACTGCTCCCTCCAGATCTCCTTGGAACTGGAAAGCTTTTCTTCTCCTATTGTGAAGGTTTTTAACATCAACTGCAACAGCCCCCTTTGTAGAAGGTTGTTCTAGAAACAGAAACTTTTTCAGATTAAGCCCTCTCTCCCTCCCTGCTGACAGATGTTTGCCCCTTTAATAGGGGCAATTCCCAGTACGAGATATTAAAACCACCTTCTTCCCCCTGTTCCTCAACTGAAGGGAGGAATTTGGCTTCTCCAAACAAAATGGCCAACATCAGCTTCCAGCAAGATACTGTGGAAAAAAAAAAAGGCGTAAGGACACTGCTTTTTGAAGATGTCTAGTGACAGACTCTGCAATTCAACTCAACATACCTGCGTACAACACAGCAATCAGCAGAAGTCGGGCGGAAGGCTCTCGTGACCAGCACATCCCCCCTTTGAGAAGCCTAGCGCCACGACAAAACCACTTAGCAAGTATCAGCAGGGAAGACACGCAACCCCAGGGCAGCACTGTCACCAGCCCGGCCTTTTAGGCTCACTTCCCACCACAGTCCACGGGAGCTCTGCCACCGACTCCAATGAACCCAGACTTGGCCACCCGCAAGCTCAGGCTGCGCTGGGGCCGGTTGCTCCTGGGCTCGTAATGACACGGAGCCACGACCAATGTGTGTGATGAGAAACAAACCACAGGACAACAGAATTTAAAAAATGTCCTAAAATGTGCATTTTATTCCATATCATTATACAATGTATACATACAGGCATACTTTTGAAACTGCTCAAAAGAAAGTGTGAAAAATAAAGTGAGGCGATTATCGATTTATAAATTCCTCCCCCTCCCCCAGACTCCACACAAATAAAATACATTTTAAAACAATCTCTACCAATTTTGTTTTCTCCTGGATTTATTGAGTCTTTCATTTCAACATGAAAAATACAACTGAACGAATACTCAAGGTGAAATGCTGGCCTACACTTGTGTAATGAGTTGCGAGCACACAATTTAAAGCCTCCAGAAGCGCTTGGTTTTCTGTTTCTTACAATATCCTTCGTTTTATTGAATTAGAAGGCACAGAAAGTCCAAATCCTCACAGATCAATAAAACGCCAATAAAATAAGTTACTGTGCTGGTCAAACTCCTGACTTGTCTGTTAGCAAACAAAAGACCTCAGTGTTAGAATAGCACCATTTCCACCTTATCTTTCTTGAGTGTGAATCAATCTTCTTGATAAAAATTGTAGTTGGCACTTGAGGTGGGACACTTTCTGCCACAGCCAGGGTTCCTCAAACCTAAGCAGACCGAATTGCTGAACTCTCTACAAAGTGTAGGTAACATTTTGTTGGGAAATGGCACATAGAAACCGTAATATCATAGGTTAACCCGCATATGGCTTGCCCATTTGGGTGTTTCCCTGACCCCTGCCTGATAATTTAGCAGATGTTCTTGTGACTGTGGTGAAACTAAAATAAAGACATGTTTATGGGGCTTCACGGCAAGCAGGTGTAAAAAAAATAATAAAACAAATAATGTGGTTGCTGCTAAGAAGGTTTTCACATGTTGTTTAACTCCAGTAAAGTTTGATCCAGCATCTGATGCATACTAAGGTTTTCTTCTTTGGCATGCGCCACTTTCTCTGTTGTGGGATTAGAAAATTAAAACATGAATAGCAGTTCTTTGGAGGCACCAATTCTCCAAACACGAGGCATGCAATCAGCACTCCTAACAGATGCTTCAAAAGGTAAAAATGTGCATGCTCATAAATGCTCATGTCCTCAGACAGCACAACAGGGAGAGCTCCACATTAATAAAACAAACTGCAAGTAATGCAAGCCTAGAACTGTTCACAGCTGCATTTTTTTAAAGAAAATGTACTGCCAGAGACTATATTCTTGTATGTTCTGGGAGCTCTTTGCCCGGGGAATGTGGGATGATGAGTTCATTTTTATTTATTTACTTTTTAAAGTGAGGCAGTAAGAAAGTTCTTTGCAGTTCCATGCTTTAAGCTCATGTAACTCAGAATTTGCATAGAACAAAAAAAAAAAAGTCATCCCCTTCAATCAAATGACTTCTGAGAAAATTAACTTATTTCTGCCATAAAATACCAAAAAAGGTAGTTAGTAGCTTTATGTTGCATGCACACTTTTATCGGACTGTCATTTAACACACTTATATGACACAGTAAATGAGCACAATATTCTAGAGCTGCATCTTACCAGAACCCCCTAATGTAACTCCATACTAACGCATACCTCCAAACTGACCAGGTATTTGCACATGGAGCTCCTATTTCTTGTTTTGTTTTAGTCAAATAAGAGTCCCTTTTGTAGCAATGCCAAATTAATGCATTACAATCCCCAGAGACAGAACAGCCATAAATACACTTTATGGGGGTTTTGAAATCTGAATCCTGGTTTCCATCCACTTCCTTTCCAAGCAGGGCCCTCAGGCCCGGTCGACGGCACCAGCTAAACCGACCGTCTCTCTCCGAGGAAGGTTGCTCCTCCTTGGATACTGCTGCCTGAGGGCCAGAACTGGTACCAAAGGGGGAAGGAGCTACTGCACAGCCCAGGTAGGAGCTTACAGCTCCTCCAAAGCAGGTGTGCTACAGACAACCAACAGCCTCATCTGAAGGAGCACTTCCATTTTATTTTTTTCCAATATAAACTGAGAATTTCATTCATTAATTTATCACAGAATCAACATCCTGAAAATCAATTTCTAGGTTTCTTGCTTCTTTCTACGTTTACTGATTCATTATTGAGGAACTTTTAGAAGAAGTAGTTTTTAAAACAAGTTAACAAGATATTCACACTAAAGTTTAATCCTCATTCAATGCCAGCTTTAGTTCATTAGTTAGGCGACTGTTTTGCTCAAGTTGCTGGTAGAGTTGGTCTGACAGGCAGCAAGCAGGTTAGAAGGAAAAAAAGAGGCAGAATGAAGACAGATTAGACAGAGAAAACAGGTAAGTAAGAATTAATAAACTGGTCACACCACAGACAGTTCAGTAACTAGTAACATACAGAAGAACATTTTACCTTTGTCTCTAGAACTTTAGCAAATAAGTAGCTGCTGTTATAACCTAAGGAGGATCTGCTAAGCCTCCTGTTGGGAGAACAGCTGCGAGACACGTGAAGAGGAATAAAAACGGAAGAACTGCAGCTACATTCCTAGAATAACTAAATCCTGCTCGAAACTTACGAATAATGCCCAGAAAGTTTGTTTCGTGAATGATTTTTTGTAGGTGTGCTGGAACCTCTCCTGCGGCTGGGGAACGCAGCGGTGTCCCAACCAGCTGACGGAGGAGAGGCAGTGCTGAGCGGCCACGGGAGGCCTCTCCTCGGCTCCCGGCACAGAGCTCAGCAGGATCCAGGGATCCCGCAGCTCCAGGGCTTCTCTACCGCGGAACCTCGCAGCTCCGCATGTGGCGTTTCTACCAGGGCTACTAATAAAGAGCCTTTAAACTCTCTGCTGGTACTTCAAAAAACAGACAAAAACCCCACACGACACACACAAAAAACCACGCTGAAGGTAGATGAAATGGTAGTGTGGAAACCTGTTGCCCCAGTACAGCGAACCAACAGCACAGTTCACTTAATGATCAAACACCTACAGCTGCGCCACGGCAGCACATTTAAGAGCTGTTCCAGAGAGGGAGGTAAAGGTCTCTGATGGTTTTTCATCATTTTGCCTTTTCAACCTGTGTGTGTTTTTCTGATAGTCCAGGGACAAACTGGTCTCCTGGCCTCGGGCTCAGGTGAGCCCCAGCAAGGCAGCCGTGGCCACAACCTGCCTAGGAGCTCCCACGGGATCCTCTCCTCGTGCCCGGTGCCGCACGCGCCGTCACGGCGGAGCCACGCACCGAGCCGAGCACCTGCGCGGCGACGTCCCCAGGCCTGACGCCAGCGCAGGGAAGTCTGTGTGTGTCAGGGAACTGAGGTCTGGGACCTTAACGAAGCTTTCGTTTCTCTTATTGGAACAATGCTATATACTAAGACACACACTGAAAAAACATCCAAACCTCCGTTACTAAAAATCCGACTTGTTTAGCAAGATGTGGTCACTCAAACACGACAACATAACAAATTGAACTAAAAAACGGATGCATCACAGGAAAAATCCTCTTCTGAGGCACAGATTTCCAGTATTTAACATCTCAATGAGCCCAAAAGCCCACGGTCAGCAGGAAGAACCGGCACGGGGCCGGCCTGGCAGAGAGCGGCGCTGAGGCCGGCCAACCCGCACTGCTGGGAAAGGAATCGCAAGGGACAGCGACTCCTCGCCCCGCAGCGCAGACCTGCCATGAGGAATCATTAAGGGGAAAAGGGAGATTTAAACATCGATATTTAGACTTGCTGTGAAGACTTCGCCCTTTATCNGCACAGAGCGGCGCTGAGGCCGGCCAACCCGCACTGCTGGGAAAGGAATCGCAAGGGACAGCGACTGCTCGCCCCGCAGCGCAGACCTGCGATGAGGAATCATTAAGGGGAAAAAGGGAAATTTAAACATCAATATTTAGACTTGCTGTGAAGACTTCCCCCTTTATCTTTTTAAGCATTACTACATCCCTGCATTGGATTTTAACTGCATAAAAACATCATTGCAGGAAGTTGAGAAAAAAAAAAAGCTAATAAACTATTATTGACACAGTGAAACAAATGACACATCAGTGGTTGGAGTTGCTGTAGCCTGAATTACCACAGCTCAGCTGACAACAGGCCATGCTCCCCGTTCCCTAGGCCCTTGCAATTGTCAAGTTAACTGTATTTAGTTTTAGTTGTTTCACAAATGCTGCAATACCCTGATTAACCTAAACACTAAACATTTTACTCTAAAATTTCAATACATTGAATGTGAAAACATACTTTATACATCATGATTCATGAGCGGCAAACTATTGCCCGTTGATATACACCCTATACCTGTGTTTCCTCCCACACCCTGCAACATCAGAAGGAAACAAATGCCAAGGGATAAAAAACTGGAATGAGAAGAAGTTATCTGAGGGAACAGATGGACCCCTTTCACACATCACTTGGAAAACAGGGCTGGGGGAGAACAGTCTAGATTAAAATTACTCAACAGTGCAATTTTGTAATCTAAAGTTGAATAAGAAAGCCAATTACATTATTCTATATGCCAAATTAAAACTCCATTGCAATGTGATGAGAGTTTATCAGTTATCACAGCTTCAGAACTTAGCAACAAACACAGTAAGTTGCAGATTAGCTTGATTCAACTGAAACTGATGCTTTCACATAAACTAGAAATGGCATCTTCCACTGTGAAAGAAGCTTCTGTTGCTCATAATAATAATAATACAAATGACAATCCTTCTAGTTGCAATCTAGTTGTATATAGAGGCACAGAAGAGCAGGAGGTGTCAGTATTTAATGTTCCATACTTAGACACTGCCACATCAACTGAAACCCCCTGTCCAGGCTTTCCAACCTGAAACCAGCACGTTTGTTCACAGCAGACTCTTTTCAGTATCAGTGTAATGACGAGTTTCTTATTCCCGATTTGAAACATTTCTCATGAATCTGCATTCCACACTCTAGTCTGACCTCAGCACAAGACTGAAGAGCTACTGGAACCTCCCTGCTGAGCTCTCAAGAGAAAGCATAAAGGTAACAAGCAGCACCCTTCCCGAGAAACCTGCATGCGAGAGGGCAGCTTTCCTGCAGGACAGCAGAGTTACTACTCGGAGAAAGCAGGGGGAAGGCGCCGAGCTTTCTATATTACTCCTTAACTGCTCTAGGAAAGAGATTAATAAATAAATAAAAAAGATACTTAAATAAAAAGCAGGAAATCAATCTGAACTCTAAAATGAAAAGCCTAATGGCAAGGGCTTAACTGCTATCTCAGCCTTGCTCCCACGACCAAGTGACCCCAAGGGAACAGTGTCCTTGCAGTTTTGGCCCAAAAATAACAAGCCAAAAAAAAAAAAAAAAAACCATTAAATCTCAGGGTCATTTTATCTGCATCATAACTTAAGATCAAGATAATGACTGGTCAGTATCAGCCTTAAAATACCAGGAATAGCATTCCCACCCCTTACACTGATATTGTTGGCTTTGCATCGCCAACATTTAAGCAGAAGTGTTTGGCAAAAAAAATGAAAACAGCAAAAGTTAAGTCCCTAGTGGCAAAAAAGCAACATTTTTTAATTATTATTAACTAAAATAGCTATTTAAAAAAAGGCACAGGAATAGCAAAAGGGATACAGCTGGGATGTTTATTTTACACTGAGAGATGTGGAGCTTCTGTACAACAGAGCGCAAACAGGGCATAGTTGGAGACGGGTGCGCTAGAACGAGTCAGCTAAGGCAGCAGACAGGACAAAGAGCCCATGAAACATCCAAAAGCTTGGAAAGATGTTTTATCCAACCTGATGGAGATGTCTTTGCAGAACTGAAGCAAAGAAAATTATCTGCATGAAAAGAAAAAGTGAGATAAGGCAGGAAATAAAAAGGTGCAGTAAAGGTTTTCAAAAAGGTAGCAACAGCACAGCAGAGCCCAGCATGCCGAGATGACTACCAGGGAAACACCACACCATGCGGGGTCAGAACGCTACTGCAAATCCTCACGGGCCAGCAGAGAAGTGCATTTTAAAGTCTGCTTTCCATTTTGAGATATCACAAAGCAAAGAAATACTGTAATCTCTGTATACAGAGGAAAAAAATCCATTTGTGTGATAAGCTACTGAGCAAAAGCATATGTTGGGACACAAAGAGGATACAAAGCAGACATTAGATGCTACTGAAGTTGGGGGAGAGGGGAAGTGATGAATAGGTATAGGCGTCTAAAGGTAGGCAAGAAAAAGCAAACAAACAAAAACCAGGTGAACACCAAACACCTTTTCAGCTCTGGCCAAGGCTCATGCCCTGCTGAAAGGGTGTTTGGTTTGGAAAGAAAGGCTGGGGCTGAACATCGCAGCACGAGCGCCCCAGCCCTTCCTCTTTCCCTTGTCAAGCACCCGCTGCTCATGCAAAGGAGAGGAAGGGGCTGGGGAGGCACAATGAGCAGCGCTGCTCTCGGAGCAGAACTCGGGGCTCCCGGAGGGCCGGGCCGGGCCGCATCCTCGCTGCGCTCCTGCAGCCCACGCCCAAGCACCCTGCTGCGTCTCCGGCACAAAACGCTCCTCCTTTCCACCCGCAGGGACTAAAGCCGATACTGAAACTTCTGCTACTGCAAGTTACTTACTACTACTGTCCACAAAAAAAGTTTTTCAAATAATCTTCACAGAAACAACCTATACTTTAATTCTGTCACTTCTGTGGGTTTAAATGACTGAGCATTCTCAATCAATTTCTGTATGTACAATTTAACAACTGAAAATTTCAGAGCAGTCAAGGAAATTAAGATATTCATTTTCCATTGACATTAATAGATGATACAGCCAACTCTCACTTTTTTCATAGAACTGTGAGAGCAGAACAACAACATACCCTGTACAGAACATGTACTAAGGTAATTATATTTCTGCAATTTAAAAGCGATGGGCCTGGGAGAAAATACAGAGGTGAGCTGAAAGGATAAAAGCAGAAGTACAAAAAGGGCAACCACAAGACACAAGGATCAGATAGGGAACAAAAGAGTAAACACAGGCTTATTTGGCAGCTTACAAAATCACCATGAGTGTTTACCAGGCTAGGCAGAACACTCACCCACACTCTGCCCCGGTAAAGAAATTGTTCATGGTATTTTGTACACCTACTCTCACTGCATAAACGTGTCTCCCACTGCAGAGGGAGCACAAATTCCCAAAGCCAGAGCCATGCAATCAATGAGGGCAGGGAAGCAGGCACAAACAGGAGAGACATTTACATGGAAGTCATATCGTTGAGAGTGTGGTCCAGCTCCTCGCTGATGGCTTTGTACTTCAGTTTCTGAGCGTACAGCTCATCTAGTGTTGCCCCGGGGGAAGGTAGAGGTGAGCAAGGACATGGAGCGTGACCATGGGATAGGAGGTGAAGGCAGTGGCATGAGGTACCATCCAGAAGCAGCAGGAAAGGGGAGGAGAACGCACAGAAAGAAGTGTCGCAGCAGACAGAGCAAAAGAAACAAAATACAAAGTTAGGGAATAATAATAAAAGAATGAATGGTTTTGTGACAAGTCCTTTAACTGAGCTGCCAGGGAGGCAACCTGTGAATAAAGATGAAAGCAAACAAAGCGTATAAGGAAAACACAGCCTGTGGATCCCTACCCGGACTGCACCTGTTTTAACAGCCACTAGAGACACAAGTTGGTAGCAGGGGCGTAAGATCTGAAAATGTCACTCAAGGAAGGTGCTTATTTTTATCTTCCATTTATCTTCCAATGGGCATTGTAAAGCCCATTGCTTCTGTGAGCAGTAACAGTCCAGATTTTTCAAGAGATTTTTATTATAAAGCACTCAGTTTTCTTCTGTTTCTTCTCCAAATTTTGAGCACCTGGATATTATTCCCGAGATATTTCCTATGCGTTACATGCAAGCAAACTTGCTGTTCTATCCAGTAATCACATTGCTTAACATCCCAGACACTGCAACATATCTAGAAACTAACTGCCATATAACTTAACCTTTAATTACAAAGTACTAAGGAATTACTTGCTCTGGGGAGAAAATGCACTGTACTGTAGTTGCCAAAGTTATCAAAACATTAAAGCAAGCCTTCTATGTTTAAATAAATTCTCCTCTTGGATATGTATACTTTAACATTAACTTTGCTAAAATTGTTCTCTGTCAAAAAAATGCTCACCCTGACCTGCAGTCTTCGGGGTCATAAATCAAGTCTGTTTATTACCTTCCTAATTATAACAAACATACCATGGTTCTTCATCAACTTTTAAAGCAGATAAAGTAGTTGCTAGCAATAGTTATTCAATCATTTGCCTTGTGTATGCATAAACTTCCAAGTAAAAGAATTAAAGGAAAATGAAAGGCATCTGTAGAGCATGAGAGAAAAGAAACAGGCAAGAGCAAAACACTGCTCACTGAAAACATTTAAATTACCAACACCTTTCAGCTGGAAAACACTTAGCAAACGTTTTGCATATTTTACTCTTAACAGACCCATTTGTATAAGCAGAACAAGAGAACTGAGTACTGAATAAGAACAACAGGAAAACATGAGATCTGTATTTCTGTAGTAAGCACAAAAAAAACAAGGAAACATACCTTCTAGGTCATCAATGCTCTTCTCCAGCTTGGTTACTGACCTCTCAGCAAATTCAGCACGAGTCTCAGCCTGAAGTCAAGGCAAATGCAAAATTTTAGGAAACACATGCACACATATTTACATATACATATTTAACATTTACATATACAGAAAAAAAATCAAATGAGAAGTACGCACAATGATGGGAGATGGATTTGAAATAACTGAAACACTGAAAAGGGACAGCTAACACTAGAACTCACTGTCTCACAAATGACACATTCATCTTGAAAGATTCAAAAGTAGTGTTTATATATAAAGAAACAAAGTCGTATTGGAAGGTGTGCTGTAAAGAATGGTTCTAATTTTACCTCCTTCAGTTTGTCAGTCAAGACTTTAATCTCCTCTTCATATTTGTCTTCTTTCTGCGAGTACTGTAATTAGAAAGAGGATCACAGATATTAGACCAAGCACTCTACACATACAAAGGTATCACATCCATAACTGCCTTCCAATAGATGAACTGCATAGAAGAAACATGTGTAGAACTGAGTTCCACTTACCAGGCTGTAGTTGTACAAATTCTACAAGAATTATTTACTAGCTGAGTCATATACGAGGGCTATACAGGGGGAACTGAGGAGAAATTAATCCTACAGTTTTAAAGAGAAGGGGCATTCTGAGATAGCATGCTAATACTCCAAATGCCATTTTAAAGTACATTATATATGTTTATATAAATGCTGTTGGATGTTTTAACAGAAGGTATGTTCAAATAATACCAATCTATTTGGCATCGGAAAGAGCCCTAGTTGCCCTTAACATCCAAATATGACCTGAGTGGTAAGCCCAAATACTTCTATGAACAGATGGCCTTGCTAAAGCGCTGCATACAAAAGTTACCAGCCTGCAGAAACACAGGCCGGTCCAGGTGACAACTTAAGGAACACATTCTCATGTAAGTCTCTAGCCTACCTTCTCAGCCTGAGCCTCCAGCGACTTCAGGTTGTTGGTCACAGTTTTCAACTCCTCTTCAAGCTCAGAACATTTGCTGTTATTTCGGAATGAAGGCAGGAAAGGGGCAGGTGGAAGATTCAGTCAAGCAAAAGAAACAGGAGAAAACAGGGAGAAAAGATAGAGAAAAATGAAAACAATTATAGAGCAAAAGGTCAGCCTCAAAAGCAGCTGAATCCATCACAGATTGAAAGCAGTTCTTTCTGATGCCAAATTCTCTTCCAAGTGTGTTTAAGAATACCAGACAAGTTATCTATAGCTCTTGGCTTGCACAGAAATGTTTAGACGGCCTTTAAATGTGAGACAGTTCAGCTTCTTTTTGGCTGCACAGGAGATCGGTTGTAAAGATAAAAATGAATAAACAAACAAAAACAAAACAACAAAAAAAAGAGACCAAAGAAAAACCACCAAAGCAAGATGCAAAGGGAGTAAAGAGCGCAGTGAGGACTTATTTGTTACTACTGAGTGAGCTAACTGGCTATGAAAGCTGAAAGACCTGGGTTGCAGTTAAACCTAAGAACTGTTTTATTAGTATCAGTACCTTATCCTCTGCAGCCATTAATGCTTTCAAGGTTTGATCCATTATTCTTAACTGTTCTTCCAGCTGTCGGACTTGGCTGTTAGTGAACACATGAAATGCACAAAAGCCATTCACAAAATCAGTGTGCAGGTACAGCATGCAGTGACAAAACACGCGCACACACACGCAGACACATTTACTTTGGTGCTGACCACTTGTTTCGACCATTACAGTAAACGAGCAGAACAGAGCTTGGAGCTGAACACACAGTGTACTGCCAACGTCTCATGCTGTTACAGTTACTGCCTTGCAGCACCTCACACGCGGCTCGGGGGGAGTTCCCACATGTACCTTTCCGAGAGCTCCGCACGCTCCTCGGCCCGCTCCAGGTCACTCTCAATGATCACAAGCTTACGAGCCACCTATGGAAAAGGCAAATCACAGGCATTACGCTGCTGCGGCCAGTGTCACCCGCAGCCAGAGCCCATGAGACAGGCAGGGGGCCTCCTCCCAGATTTAGCTGAAAAGTAAACAGGTGAGTTTTGATGGGGAGACATCTTCATTATGCATTTGGGTCTGTGTTACCAGATGTGTTTCACAGCCTCTTTTCTCCATTCACCAAAAGGTAGCTTAGAAACAGTCTCTCTCTCATTTTGAGGGCCTCCTTAAGAGATCAGGGTGTAAAGGACTGAGCATAGATCTTCGGCCACCTACTTGCCCCCCGGAGATATCCATGCACCCGGTCTTTTTCTGCAGCTGCAGACAGTGGCGTTTGTGATCTTTTCAACTTAATATGGCAAAGGAAAGAAGGAACCATAGGCAGAGTCTGAAGGATCTTAGAAACAAATGACCTGTGTTCAAAAACTGACCTCTTCATACTTGCGGTCAGCCTCTTCAGCAATGTGCTTAGCTTCTTTAAGCTGGATCTCTTGGATTTCCATTTTCTCTTCATCCTTCTGGGCTCTATTTTCAATGACCTTCATTCCTCTGAAAGGCAAGTAAAACAGGAAATGCAAGGTTCAGGGCTTGCCAGTTTATCTTCAGCTCTGCTACCACTGGATTGCATCTTTTAGAGAGGTATATTAAGATGAATGAAGCAGGTCAGATACCTGATTTTACAGACCAGGGGCTCTAGGCCTGCATGCTTTCACACTGGAAGTTTAAAGGAGAGCTGCATGACTTAAGAGGAAACAGGAGTCATTTGTTTAGCTCTTTCCACAGTTCAGCTCTACCAGAAACTTGAAACCAGCTGACTCATCTTTTTCATTTTAAAATTCAGGGAAAACAGATCTTACACCGAAGTAAATCAAAACCATCTTGCTTCTAAAGATCTAATAAAAATGACTTGAGACATCTGTGCTTCTTCACTCATCATGAGATGACATGCTCCTATTCCTGCAGGACTGATAGATACTATCTTTATGGGACAGACAGACTCCCATGAGGTCTGTCACAACAGAGCCCTTGAGCAATGAAGTTCTTTGTGCTCTGCACCACTAAATTTTAACCCTTTTACAATATGAAATATTTTGCATTCTCCTTTCCATGCAAGTCTGCCTGAAATTCCCTTTCTTCAGAGACACAGAGCACCCTATGAAATAGTAAGGCATTTTATTTTCAACAGGCTGCAGTGTTACTGAGGTAAGAAGAGGGGTGCATTATATTTGGAATTCATTGACAAATAAAGATTCTATCACAGATAAAATGTAAGTGTGGGATTTTCCAAAGTCAGCAAATCTTGAGCTCCTAACTCATATTAATAATAATATGAGCTCCTAACTCATATTAAGTACTTAAGAAAATCCCAGCCTAAATAAGACTCAGTCAGCACTGTGTCTCCCTCCTTTGTTCACCCTTCATGCACAAATCTGATGAGCAAGAAAACCAAAACCTCTTTCAGCCCTTTGCTGTTCTCTAGGTGGTATTATCTACACACAATAAAATTAAGAATCACCCATTCAGAACCCGACATTCAATCACAGGAGCCAGGCCTGGATCAAGGGTTTTTCCCAGGAAGTGACACAGCACATCAAAAAAAAAAAAAAATCACCCTACCCCAGGTAAATGTGATTCTTACAACTGGGACACAAGTAAGAACTCAAGCCCACACATTTAGGACATCCTTACAGACAGGCTGTGACTGAAGCTCTTGTAGGCAAAGGTAAAGTGGATGACACACATCCAGAGACATAGGAGTGGTTTCATTTACTTCCCTAACCCACACCCTGGCAATTACCCCTTTCGTCATCAGGGTAATGAGGCCTTCAGGAGTGGCCCTGCCCACCTTTCACTCTCGTCCGCAGCCTTCTCAGCCTCCTCCAGCTTCTGCAGGGCATTAGCCAGGCGCTCCTGAGCCCGATCCAACTCTTCCTCAACCAGCTGGATGCGCCTGTTCAGGGAAGCTACTTCGCTCTCAGCCTAAGCACAGGAAGAACAGAAGTTAATGCACAGGAACACACACATCACCCTCTAAGAGATCAACCCACATATCTGCTAGTGTCATTTACAAACACTTCAATATTTCTCACTTCACCCACTAAATGGCATGTGCCCAGAGCCAAACCTGCCCTCATTCAACTGTGAGGTTATTGCTTAACGGGGAAAATGTGATTAGTGCTTCCTTCACATAATGCACATTAAGGGCTGCACATTTTGTGCTAGAAAGAACAGTACTACAGGAATTATGCACTACTCTAAATATTTTGTTATTATACTTGCAAGCTTGATTTTTTTTTTTTAATAAATCAACACAAACAATATTCAAGTTAGGCAGTTCTTCTACATTATCCTGAATAATCTACTGCAGGAATACACTGAAAACAAATTATTTAACTCTGACCTTAGGCCACAGTTTGATAAGAAACGCTGTACCAGTATTTCCTTGGTTTCATTAAGGTTTAAGGTAGACACGTAAAAACAGAGCACCCGTATCAGCATGTGCAGTGACAGAGTTCACACAGAGAGTGCATGAGAACATTTAAGAACCACCTGAGCCCCGGGATGCCCCCAAGCTTTGTGCACAGGCGAGATACAGAGCTGGCAGAGGCAGCACCAGTGCAGGCTACATCACGGAAGGGTCCTGGTGCCGGCGGCAGCCACCTCAACTGCCCATTGCTCTGACAACTTGATCAAGCTTCCCCCAGACCCTCTCCCGCACCAGCCTTTGCTTAATCCTTCACATGACATTCACAGCTAACCTCTCTCTCATTCTTACAAACTTTTACCTCTCACATCCTCCAGCTTACGCTTGCTTAAAGTCCTGTAACTGGCTTCTTGAAGCAAGCCCTTTGTCAAACTTTAATTTCTTTCAAAAGAATATTAAAGAGCAAGAAGAGCGTCAAAAGAATTACCCTTAAAAGTAATTTACTCTTGATATTGAAAACTACCTTGCCAGGTATGAGGAAGTACAAATTCAGTATTTCTAATACTATCCAATTAGTGGGGGGAAGGATGGGAGCCAAAGAAAGAATCCTAAATTCCTCTCATACCAGAACTATCAGCTTGGTACTTTTTCTTCTTCTTTCACTAAAAATTTAAGGAACTTAGAACTTGCTAGTTGTTTATACTGGCTAGAGGCACTTGGATAAACTTGGCCAAGTTCTGGCTTTTTTTGTACAAAACATCAGCGAGGAAAACTTGCACACCAGACATCAGAGCTGCAAACATACATTTGAACATTACCAGGTACTGGCAGCGAGCATCTGGAAGCAGGACTAGAAAAGATCCCTACAGATCCACATTACTTCCAATATAAAGTCTTTATCCAGCCAGGAACCAAAATTTATAGTTTTAGATTTCTAGTTTTAAGGAATAAGGATTCAAACGTCTCAAGCTGAGAAACAAAGGAACTTCTGGGGGCAGAAAGAGACCAACTGTTACTCTTGGGAAATTAGTAATGTTTCAAGTTAATTATTGTCACATTACGACTTCTCATCCGGATAACAGCATGCAACAAGCTTAGAAAACGGAGGGCGACTAAAGTTCAGGTTTTTACTTCCTGCTGCACAAGCAGTAACTCAGGGAGGGTTTGCGACTACCCTTATATGGCCCAAGTTACTCTTCTGCAGAGCAGGACTTTCTCCTTTTATGGCAAGGAAGGAAAATCCCCAGTGACACAGGGCACTCCCTCGGCGCAGGCCGCGCAGCCGCTGCTCTTCTGCCAGAGCACTTATACACCGCATACTTTCACAATGAGAGATGACAGGGATAAATTGCTATTGGGTGTTAATTATTACTGCTCTAAGAGAGATTAATTTCCAGCTAATCCTATAATTGAAGCAGAAATAAGGTATTCTGAAAACGCAACCGCTAACAGCCCCTTGAAATGCACGCTCACAACATAGCCTGTTTTGGGGATTTCTTTTTGCCTATTTCAAATAAAAACGGTGGCTACTGAAAAACGAGCCCGACTCTCGGAACGGTCTGGTTTTACCATCACAAGCTGTAAGCAGTGATGTGCTCGGGCCACGGCTTTACCTTTGCCATTGTTTGCACATTTGTACCTTGCAGAGGAAGAAAAAACTCCCTGCCGGGTCACGCGCGCCACGAGCGCGGCCGGAGCACCGGGAAGGTGCAGCAGAGCCCGGGTGGCTGCTCCTCTGCAGGCCCCAGCGCGCGCGGCCGCACACGGCTCGTTGCAGACGAGGCACCGCTGCTCTCCGCGTTACTGCGCCTCGGGATCCACCTCCTCCAGAGCGAGACCCGAACACCACGTGCCCGGACGCCGCAGGCCACGACGCAGCTTCTCCGGGAGCGCCCAACGCTGCCCGCGGGATGCTACGCCCCAGGGCAGCCCTGCACGAAGCCGCGGTGACAAAAGGTGCCCGGGAGCTGCGGTCGCTCCTCCCGAGCGGCTCCTTCCGCCCTGCAGCCAACAACCACCCTCCTGTTTCTGCGGCATAGCAACCAGCCGCGGCAACCCCGCGCGGTCAGCGCTGCGCAGAGACACCCCCACGAGCCCGCGCTGAGCGCGGGGCACAAGCAGCGGCTGCCGCGCGCGCACGGAGCCACGACCTGCCCTTCCCGGGCACCCTCCTCGCACACGGGCTGCCCAGGCTGCGCAAGAAGCCTGCGCAGGGCGAGAGCCACCGCCGGCACCACCTCCGCTATCGCTGCCACACGAACAGCCACGCTACTCTCTGACATCACCTCTACACAACGGCTCAAGGCACCGAAACCATCCTGAGGTCACCCACCACATGACAGAAGGGAAAAGCAACCCGTGGGTGCTACCACTTCCCAAGGCTAACAGCAAGGCCGAAAAAGAAAGGAAACCCTTTGTCATCATTTTTTCACTGCCATCACCGCCCATAATTACACCTGCACCACCTAATACCTTTCCCTCCTGTCTCTCTGTGCACACCTATGTAACACTGGCAATACAGCACACACAGGCAAACGCAGAAGTGCCTTTGAGGGCAACTTTGCCGGAAAAATAGAGACATTTACTGGTTTTAAGCCGAGCGCTGCAGGCAGCCCCGCTCCGCCCATGGCGGCGCCCCCTCAGCTCCGCGCTCTGCAGCAGACGCCGCGCGGGGCAGGCCCCAGGCCCGAGGCTGCTCCGGGGCTGAGGCAAACAGGGCCCACGAGCGGCAGGGCGGCCCCGCGGCCGGGGCATCCCCCAGCGCTGCGGGGCCGACGCGGAGCTGCCCACACCGGCCGCCTCGGCAGCCC
>VWPW01017251.1:0-141953 GCA_013389825.1 Crypturellus undulatus | reverse complement strand
GGGCGGCAGCAGCGGCGGCCCCGGCGCCTCCCGGGCTCGGGGCTCCGCACGCGGGGACGGGGCGGCGCAGCAGAGGCAGGAAAGTTGCGGCGCCCCCGAGCCGGGGCCAGGCGGGGATGGAGCTGGGACAGGGAGGCGGCTGCCGGGGCTGGCAGCCCCCACCGGGCTTTGCAGCCTCCGCTGGAGTTTGCAGCCTCCACGGGAGCAAGACGGAGGCCGGGAGGAGAGGCTGGAGCAATCCGGGAGCAACGGAGGAAATAACGTGTAATTAAGTGGAGGCCCAAGCTGGCCCGTGGCCGCTGTCCCTGCGCCCCGGCTGCCGCGTGCTCCCGGGTCCCGTGTGGGAGCACAGAGCCCCGCGGGACGGGGCTGCACAAAGAGAACTCGGCGGCCTCTTTGTCTGCGCTCGCGCTGCGGCCTCCCCCGGCTCCGACCGCTGCTCTTCCCGCTCCACGCTCGAGAACAGCCAGAAGCTGGATGCGGCTGTAACCGTAGCCCGGGTCAGCGAGGGTCACAGCCAGGCGCTGCCACCGGGCCGTTTTGCTGCCAGAAGCTGCCAAAGCAGAAGCTTTCCTCATGCCTAAGAAAGGAGGGTTTCTCACTGCGTTCCCCTAATATCCAAACTCATGAAGACAGTAATAAAAACTCTTAAGTAAAACCTTCCCAGAGAGTGAAATTTCGTCTCCTCTAAACAGACGTTTTTCATTAATCCGTACCTATTGAGTCCTAAGAAAATACTGCTTAAACCCATCAGAATGTTAACAGCGAAGCACTGGCATGGATTTTTGAAAGCACCAGGCAAGTGGAGTGTTGCAACAGGCTGCAGATTTATTTGCAGCCAACTTTTCCCTTCGCAGTTACTGCAAAGCCAATTAAACCAGATTAGGGCTTCTCTTAAGCGAGTGTAGTAAAGTGTTTGAAAGTCACCTAAATACATTGTATTCGACAACCTGACTGCATTGTGGAACGCATCAATACACTTTGTTCCTTGGTTAAGATAACTTACTCCTGTCACCAAAAAAAAAAGTTCCTTAAAAACTGTCAAGCCTCGTGGCTGGGAATTCTGTGAGGTAGCACTTTTGCTGTTGGGAAGAGAAAATGTCTTGCGAAATAAAGCAAACAGTATCGTGTCTGGCTAATTTGGGAGGGGTGCTGAGAGGCGCTCTCAGACTCCCAGCGCAGCTCCCTTCTCTCAAGGGTGACAGGGAACCTCTGGGCCATGCGAGAAAGTATGAGGCACGCGGGGAGGAAAGGAGCTCAGAGTTTAAAAAAATACCTGCAGGATGCCATCACCTCCGCAGAAAAATAAAATCTGGCGTCTCCATTTACATGAAAATATCTAATTAATAAGCTTTGTTTGTATCAAGAAACTCTGCATCCATGGGGCTGAATTTTAATGGCAATTTAAACTACTACTTTTTTCTGGTAGAGAGAATATGTAAAGCACAAACACGTGCAAACATGCTCATCCTACCTTTCACTAACGGCTTCAACTGCATGAGGAGTTTGGTTCCAGCTGGCTAAGGAAGATGGGCTTAGAAATCAAGTTGCTTGTGTAGTCTCTCCCTCTTTAATTGACACTCGAAGAAAGATTGTTTGCAGATTAATTTAGTATACTGACAAAAAAGAAGTTGCTTCTTTGAGATAACATCAATTCTGCAATGGTGCAATTACTTTTTTTTTTCCTTCCCTCTCGCTCATGAAGAATAGGTGCAGCAACTCCCTAACAGCAGTTTTAGTTGCTTCTGCGGAAACAAGAGAGGTTAATAGAAAGGAAATACCTACTGCACTCATGTTGAATTCTGCTCATTTAATCAGGCTCTTGACAAATTCAGATAGCCAAATAAAGGAGCCAGAGAAATGTGTGTACAGAGAATGTATGCACGTATATGTGCAAATTTTTTTTAACTCCCATCTTCCTTGCACGAGCAGGCCATGTGAATAGGCACTCTGGGGTTAGTGACAATACGGTGTTGCTTCCCAGGACGGGCTGGAAGCCGTGGGTATCGTGATGCTTCTGTCATGCCCCAAGTCCACGGGCAGGGGCAGAGCTTGCCCCGGGGAGGACCTGCTCCGTGTGCGCCGCGCGGACTGGTCAGGGCCCTTCTCGCTGCTCATCCTGAGAACAGCCAACAGGGCAGGTGGAGGCAGCAACTGGGAAAGACTTCAAACATGCCCTTCCTGGCAAGGCTGGAATTACTCTTGTTTTATATTTTTCATAGAATAGGCAGGAAATGACACCGAACTTCATACTCAAACTGGTTCTGCCAGTTCTCTGAAAAGTCATCTTAAAAGATGATTAAGGATTCAAATTAGGTCAGTCAGAGTGAGCGCACAGCCCCGTATGCTTCATCTGGAAAGAAATGGAGTGTTCGCTCAGAAGGAGGCAAATGTAATAAAATCACAAACTCGCTCAGAAGCGCTCTTGAGAACTGCAGCCCTTGGGAAGCTGGAAGGTCCGTGCTGGGCAAAGGGAGCCACACGTGTGGCCTAACATCAAGAAAGAGGAGACCAAAACCACCTGTTTTCACCTGGAAAACAAATGAAACAACAGGCAGGTTTTACCATCACGGTTAGTGTGTTTTTTCCTGTAAGGATCTCAGGGAGCCTCACACCGAACGAGTCGATGGACAGTATTTCTGGATGTGTCTAAATGGCAGAACTCCCCCCAAGGGCACTGCTCACACACACTCGAGCCTTAGGGCACTCAAGCCTTAAAATAGAAGGTCGCAGTCCTGACGATCGGTTCTGTGCGCAGCCCAGCGGGCAGCGAACGAGCACAGAAATACCCCCAACATGCCAGGCGCGCTGCTTGAACACGTTATACCCGCTAACAGACTTTCCATAATATTTTAAGGTAAACGTGAAGAACATCCTAACTTTTAAATGTAAAAACCAGGAGATGACATGTTGGAAAACAAACATTCAAATTCTTCTAAAGCTATTAAAATAATTTTCCCCTTCAGAGGTAACATGTTTCTGTCTGATTTGTCATCCAAGAAGGTAACTCTCTGCAGCCTGTAAACTCCTTAAGGGTAAAAGTATTTATAGCCCTCTCTTCTGCACCTGTCCTCATCTGTAACCCAAGGGTCTGCTCAGATGCCTCACCAAATGCTAAGGAGCTCATGACCTAAGGTCTTAAAATATCTCTGGGAGGGTCTTTTCCTGGAAGACTCTTTTCACCCTTCTTACACTCCTGTTAACCATTACTTTTCAGATGAGCAAAACTACATCTCCCAAGGTTTTGCATTTTACACCACAAGGTTTGGTTTAGTCGGTAGTTAGGAAATTCTAATTTCATTCACTGAAAAAATAAGCAAGAACTAAGTAATGAAGAGGATGAAAAGGCCACATGTGGTAACATGTTTTCCTACAGCTTTCTTTTTATAGCTTCAGAAAGTCTTAGCCCCACAGAAATTAAATAGATCATTGAAAAACAATTGCTAGTGTACCATGCCAGGTATATATTCCACCCAGTGAAAACTGTTGAAGTCACTTATTTGCATTTGATTATATCAAACCTGGTGCTTGAAAGAAAAGTGTTTTTTTTAAAAGACACCCCATCCAGCTCAATTTAAAGTGTGTTACTGTGGGAGAGAAAACAAAGCTGAAGAAGATCAGCAGCAGTAGAGAGCAAACAACATGTAATGTGAAAGAATTAAAGGGACTAAAATCTAACGTGCCCAGACATGAAAGTGAAAGGAATTGTGAATGAACAATTTTGAAAGGAAGCAGCTCTTGCCTGGTGAAAGATCCCAATCGTAACCTTACCCTGGCACAGAAGTGGCGTTCAATGCACTGCATTTCCTCCTGATTTACACCATGGCAACTGATACCAGACCCAGCCCTGTCAAACGCAAGCTGAGAGAAAAAGTTGTAGAAATGTTCAGTGTGGTGGACAGCAAGAAACACTATGTCTCCAAAAGACCTTAATTCCATCCTCATTAAGTGGCTCATTTGCCAAGGTTTTGAGCTATATATAGATAAATACAGTATCATCGTAACATCTACTGCTGCGTCTACAGGATTACAAGCTGTACTGCAGGATAGCTTTGCAGTTTGGTAGGGGATTCTTTTAATTTGCCAGAAAAAAAAAGAACAGCTACCATTATCAAACCCCAAACAGATTTATGGTACTAATCTTGCTGGTACAGCAGCGTATGATGGAATAGAGCAGGAATGAAGAGGCAGACAAGAAGCCTGAGGATACTGCTGATATCCAGCCCCTCATATAACAGTACGGAGGGAGATGCTGTAGAGACATATCAGGGCAGGCAGCTACTTCTCTCCTCTGAGCTGCAGCTGGGAAAACTGAAAGCGTTTTCAGAGTCTCCTGAAATGGTTTGGCAGAGCTGGCGGCAGGGAATGTCACACAGAAAGTTGGAAAAGAAAAGCCAGTGAGTAGGAGAATCAGCCAAAGTTTTGGGGCTGTACACGTGCACACTCCTCTCCTGCCAGGAATTAGCTTTGTTTTGGGGAAGTGCTCAGGTGTCCCACATCAAGGCTTCCATTTGAATTTGGACAGGATGTAGGAAAATACGCCCACACGCACGCGGCCTAAATTCAACCTACCTGCTCATGCCCGATGACCTAGGAAAGTAAGTAGAAGTCTTCAGAGGTGCCTAGCCAAGAGGAAACACAAGCACAAGGGATTTAGGCTTCTTCAATCTGCTTATTTTTAAGCAAATATTTTTTTAAAAAAACAATTTTTACTTATTACCATACAATACTGCAACACAAACACACACACAACTCAGATTTATTCCCAGTCAAGACCTATTCCAGGATACTTTTGCACAAACATAAGTAAAATGTTTCTTCGTCCCTTGGCCTCCATACTGACACTGGGCAGTGCCAGTGAATGCCAAAGCTACCGATCTGGGGATGTGGGGCATCCTGCCTACGTAGCACCAGGTGGCAATCAGCTAATTTTAACACAGCTTTCAGCCTATACTAGCAGGGGCCACGTGATATCAAGGCCTTAGATCGAGTTCCTCATCCCTACTCTCATCTTGCTCCCTCATGCACTTTATTCGTTAAACTACAGGCCGTACTGTAATATAGCCAAAGAAGAACTCTCGATTGAAACCGAGGAGTTATTTTCCTCATCTGTAGTTTTCTTCAGGGAGGACAGAAAGGAAAAAAGGGGGTATTCAGTATTATTTTATAAACAATTCTTTGTCACGTAGCAGAACGAATAATATTTTACCTCCTTCATTTTAAGCCTTGTGTTTGTGCAGCCTGCAACTTGCTGCCACAGCCAAAGAGCTGTGAAAATGTTTAGTCTCAGCTCAGAAACCTGTGTGAGTGCAGGTACAGGGGGATCAAACAGATCCTTCCAGCATCTCTCTGCATCCAGCCCCCAGCTCTTCCCATCCTCCCCGGTAACAAACATGCAGTTCACATCGCTGAGCTCTCTGAGCAGGCAACTTGACATGTTATTACTTAAACTTGACAGATGAGATTCAGCAAGAACAAACACAATAAATCTGTCCCACTGGAAAAAAAAATACTTGTTAATCTGTCCTCTCATTAGTTCTGTATCCTTCTTGTTTGCAGCTCTGAAGACTTTCACTAATTTCTTAGCAGTTAATGCCTTTTCAGTTAAAAGGGCATACCGGATCTTCCAACTATTTTTGCTACAGAAAGCTGCTTGGGCAGAGCTTATGGACAGAGCTAGGTCTAAGACTAAGAAATATAAACTAACAGAGCTAATATTTACACATCATGTTCCCCCTTCCTTCCAGTGAAACTGAAAAGAAAAAGTCTCTGGTTGTGGTCCTGGGATTAATACCTGTTTCATGTGGAATGTCGCTAGGCCTCTGAGGACACACTCCTATGGTCCCAGGTAAGAGGCAAAATACCAGATCCATGACGAGATCTGAATTATCAGGCCATCTAATTTCCATGAAGAAAATAATTTTTCATTGGAGAAAGATGACTTTTTTTGTGACTTATTTAAAATTGCCTAACTGAGTATCTTTCATTTGCTTGGGAAGACCAGCCAAGGGAGCTGCCACGGGGATGCTGTACAGCAGCCGAGTGACAGCAAAGGGAAGATCCTTTGCAGGTCTATTGCAAAGGTATCGCAATAGTTAATTCAGTATGTCATGACATGGCTATTTCTGCATGCCGATCACAGCTTCAAGCAGCAGGAGCATTACATGGTGTTTAGAGTGCACAGCTCTTTTTCATACCAAAGGTAAAATGGTCTCCATATTTCAAATATCCAGATCAATTTTACTGAACTTCACATCACTTAAAATATGTCTGCAGCCTCGTGTCACACATATCCCACCTAATCACTGGTGCCGTAACAGCGGTTATCAAAATAGCAGCTTGCAGGTGCCAACAGTGAAAACGTTTGAAGAGCTAATCCTCTGCATGTCAACACACTTACCATCCATCCCGACCGTCGCATGCTCCGCACGAATTGTTAATCGAGTAGAACTGAAGACTGGCCCTGCAGTGTTGTAGCTGCTCCAGCTGGATGCCGGGCCAGGAGCCAGCCAGGAGCTCAAGTTTCATCAGCAGCTATTCTCACATTTGTTGGTCTACAAGGACATAAGCCGAGCAGACAGTTGGGCTTTGCCAGAGTCACTCCTGGACATGACCATTGTGTGCAGAATGAGCCGTGTCCGTTGCCAGCGCGGCCAGCAGGAGCGGCAGGAGTCCCCAGGGGCCTTCCTGCCAACAGCGTCCTTGGTTGGATGCCGTTTCCCTGAGGCTGTTGATGAGGGAGGATGACCATTTCTAGCAGAGGGGCATGACCACGCTCCACTCGCACAGCATCACAAACCCAGATCCTGACGGGGCAGAAAGCTGCCCCCCGCCTCCAGACCCGGGTGACCCCGACTCGTCCATCCTGGGTAGGGACAGGAGCGGCCCCGCACCGTCCACCTCATCTCCCCACCAAGAGGACNATCCTGACGGGGCAGAAAGCTGCCCCCCCCCCGTCCAGACCTGGGTGACCCCGACTCGTCCATCCTGGCTAGGGACAGGAGCGGCCCTGCACCGTCCACCTCATCTCCCCACCGAGAGGATGCCCTTTGGCCTGCCAGCAGCTCTTCCCTCTCAAGATCTTGCTTAAAACACTGCAGCTGCTACAAGTCTGTATTGTACAAGACAGAGGCAATCTGGGGGCTCCCGACAAGCTTTTGTCCAGGCCGTCTTCAGTTTTCACTATTGCCCTGAAAACGGAATAGTTTTCAAGACAAGACTTGGCCAGTGTTTGCTCATTTGTTTATGTGTTATTAGTAAAATAAGTACTGTCCATAGACAAGTGCATGCTGATACCAAGTCTGCTGGAGAAAAACAAAATAGTGTGGTTTTAATATTTTACTAAAATATTTGCATTTGAGAATACAACAGATTGGTTGTATTTTAACATCTCTAGGTTTACTGAAATAAATCACATGTCAGAAATTGGTATTTAAGCTGAGCAGCTAATTTACATCAGAAGAGCAACATGCCTTGGGCTTGTCAGGCCTGTAGCACAAATCCTAACAGTTTCACACGTTATTTTCCTTGTGAAAACATAGGTTGAATTTCACTATGTTACTCTCCCAAATGTCTCTAATGAGAAATGTACCTTGTACACTTTACACGAGCCCTTCTTGTTTGCACTAAAGACTTACTGTATTACCTTGCTATGAAGTAAGATATAGGTGTCTGTTTCTATAATTCTCTGTGGTATAAATGTATTTCCTGTACTTAAAGCAATGGTATCTTTAAAATGTAGTGGTGGTGTTATTATTTACTTTTTCCTTCCCACAACATCCCTTGTTACCAGGTTCACTTCAGAGCTCCTTTGGGCGTGTGTATGTATCACATAATGGGCACCTTGTAAAAATCTCCGAGCAAGTGCCAAAGCAGCCAGCGTCAGCACTGCGGGCAGCTTGGCTGAAGTAATACCCGAAGGTAGAGGGGCTAATTTAGCACTCACAGTGCTTGCAGCACCCAAGCCACTGCAAGACACTGTGGTGTCCAGTGTAGGTTCAGCACCTCCTTGGAGCTACATTTGGGATCGCTGATACGGGGCTTCTTTGTGCAGCACAGGCTTGGCCTCGGTTTTCTAACAGGGAAACCTGCAAGAACCAGCTCTGTTCTGCAACACCCAGCGTCACACTTGAACTGCAGGTTGCCCACGTTGGCCTGGAAGAAATTACAAGCAAACCTGCTTGAGAAGCACTCACCCACCATCGGTCCAACTCAGGTGCCTCTACGCAGGTGCCCATGCCAGCGTAACTTGTGTTTCACCAGAACAACTCCTTTCTTGGGAAGCGACACAGGAAAACAAACCTGGAATGCACAAATTTCCTGTAAGGGATTAAATTTAGCAGGTAATTGGGCNAGGAAAACAAACCTGGAATGCACAAATTAAATTTAGCAGGTAATTGGGTAAGAGCTTGCTGCATGAGAAAGCATCTTCTTACTGGGCTAGTCTGATTGCCCAAGGGGAAGGAGGACAAGGCACATTCACCTTAAGAGAATCTTCCTGTAACTGTTACTACTAACAGCTGGGCCCAGTCCTCAATGTTAAAATTACAATTGAGTAACTTCAACCTACAAACAGTAAATCTCATGTAAAATACTTCCCTGTCTGAGGAAGGGACACTTCACTCTCTGAGGTGTTGTGTATTAGCTTAGTGTTTGCAGATTTTAATAAATCCACTCATTTTGGCTAAACGCTTGCAAGACTGAGCAAATGTGATGTGCAACCCGAAATTTCCTCACTGTTAAAGCACAGCACACAGGGCTTTGAAGACACGTGCAAAGGTTGTTTGCCAACGCAGTGTGTGTGCTGAGGCATCTCGGCACTGCTCAGTCAACGAAGCAGTTATGTTTCCTGAGAAAAATCATCGGGTCTTTAAAGAGGCTCTATAAAGCATGACTCAAACACCATTTTACTGACTGTTCAACAGCTGTGGAAAAATAATGTTACTGCTCTGATCAGCAACACAGACTTTGGCTACTAAGGCATTCGGCCACCAGGCCAGGCTTGGTCTCAAGGCTTTGCCGTGGATGGTCTGTGTGGATTCCCAAAGCAATCCTCACTTGGGCCTCAGGAAAGAGGGATTAGGCTGCTGCTCCTTCTCCCTTTATTTGATTCAAATACGAGCACTCATCTCTCAGTGTGTTGGTCTTCTCAGATCTTAGGGCAACACCGGCCCTTTTTGCACCTCAGCTGCCCCTGGAGCAGAAGTTATACTTAAGTTCACCGACAATGTATAAAACAAAACTCAGACCCAGAATAGTGGATTCTTTGTTACCTCATGGTACATTTTCCATTTGAACTTATAAAAAAATTGCAGAGTTTATGGGGTTATTCAGTCCTGGAATTCAATAGAACCTACACTGCTTGTTTTTAAAGCAAAACTAAACACTGGAGATAAAAAGAAAAATGATCAAGTCGGTGAGTGACTTTCCCTGCCAGCACAGGGGTTTGCAGCTCACAAAATGTTGAGTGAACCCTCCATTCAGGGCTGGGAGTTTCAGCTGCTGCATCTTCTAAAAGATCCTTTTCTTGCATCTCAAAAGTTTCTTAACTGAGCAATAAGAAAAAAAAACTCATTTTAGAAATATGTTGTTAATATATAGAGAAAAAACATTCTCTTTTATGTGTGTGTGTGTATGTGTTCTCTGATTATTTTGAATTGTTCAAGCCATAAGACCATGTAGAAGCTGGAATTTTCTTCTCCAGTTTGGTAGAAATTTGGCATTAGAAGCATGGCAACCAAAGCACAGGGACTGGAATAATTTCTGCTGCTACTGTCTTCATAACTGCCTGCTTACTTCAGAAATAGCTGGAAACCTATCTTTCGGGAGAGACTTTCAAGTGACTGAGGAGAGAAGACTAGTTTCAGGATATCAGAGTGCTCAAATTGATATTACAGGTGCACGGAGAATGCACTCTCTGTGGAAAGTGCTTAACAAATATGTAATTTTTCAGGGTTCCCAAGAAAGCTGCTATCAGAAGTCAATGGGCATAGTCAGCGAGTGGTTTTGCAAACCCCTCGCTGAATGAAAGAGAACAAATAAAGGAAGATTAAATCTACAACTACCCTTTCAGCGATCCCTATCTTGGGCTGTGGTAAAGTGCAAAAACATGACAAGAAATAGGTTTGCCAAAGAGTCAGAACAGGGGCAAGGCAGGAGGCAAAGGGTTTTAACCCCCATCAGTTCTCTAAATATTTACTCTGAAACCAAAGCTATGCGAGGAATCTCCACCTTGAAAAACACGAGTTTTTTCATGCTTAAAAACAGCCACATGGATGAAAATCAAATTTAAGGGGAAAAATACCCCAAACAACAACAATAACAAACCACTCCTGGACTGTATCTTTTAATGCCAAGCTTCTGCCTGGAACAAATTTTAGTGATTGTATATTAATCCCCTAAGAACAGCGTAGAAATGCTGACAGCTGTAATAGTTATTCATACTGGCCCTTTTCTTACACAAAGTTGCTAAAATTGGACATTTAATTATCTATGCCTAGTTATCATGCTTAACTCTAAGACAAAATAAATTCTCACCCCCTCCTTTTCAAGAAGAGCATCGAACACCTGTCGGGAACCCCCAAATGAGCCCCCTTTGGTCCTGGGCCCCCAAGTTCCCCGTGAGGTAGGAAGGGCTGGCTGAGGTCCTGCACACCCAGAGGTCCCTTCACCTGTAGCCACTCCCCTTCCAAAAACAGCTGAGACCCTCCGGATTCAGGGACACTGGGGCACACAGGCATCTCCTTCCCCTGGGAGCTGGGAAGAGGGACCTCACTGCTCTCCTTCTGCCTTTGAAGTTCTGCCCAGGACCTCCTCTCGGCGCCCTCATCTGCAGATGCTGACCGCATCTCCCGCAGCAGCCTGCCAAGGACACGGCTGAAAACAAGAGCTCTGCACGATAAAGCAATTGGGGACACTGCAAATTTTCCATTTGAAAAACCCGATGTGAGTTAACTTTAGCCTGTAGCTGGTGGGAACAGATGACATTTGATTATCAGCAGGGAGTTCTCCCAAGTTTGCTGACGGGTCCCTGGAGAAGAGCTGATTTGGAGTTCTCTTTACAGGAGGTTTGGGTGCACATCCCTAGAATGGCTTTAACACATGTAACTTATCTATCTACTATGTTGCTGTGGAACTACACTGGTTGGTAAAACAAGGTATTTCTTTACTCATGTATTATATCTGCCTTCAGGCTGGAAACAGAGGAATGGTCATGCAGTGTTAAAGCTGCAAGGGAGTTTAATAAAATAGTGATAAGGGCCAGGGGTCTTCTGCTCTTTATTATTAACTAGTTTCAAAGGAGACCCAAAGGAGCAAGGGACAAAGAACGAGTGGGGAGGGATTTACCTCCTTGCCATTACTCACAGGGGCAGGAATTTCCAGATTTCAGGCTGAGCTGATAGGGAGTGGGAGCTGGAGGGAGCAGGGTTCTGCTGAAGGCAGATTTTAACTGGAAACTGGGTAGGATTTTAATGGATACTTTTACCCAACTGCTCCTAGTTTCAGGAACAATATCTTAATTTTATGTGAACCCAAGCTATAGATAACAGTCATGATGCAGTAAAGGTTAGAGATTCAATTTCACACCAACTTACACTCTTAATAGCTAATTCTGAAGTACAATAGAATATCAACTATTTTTAATTTGTCTCGGTAACATACAGCCCTTAATGTAAAGTAAAGTCAAAACTAAGCAGCTCTCTCATAGCGAAGCTGTAGCCAAAACTTTCTACAGACCAGATTACCATGGGACAGAGCTCTGCAGGAATATATTCCTATCAAATAGATCAATGTATTTCCTATTAAAAAAGAAATATTTTGATAGTTCTTTATTAATGACTTTTTTTTCAATCTGTCTGAGATTTCACAAGTTGTCTTTTTTTGCTCCTATTTGCCATTTTTTTCATTTGTTTAAACTTTGAAACTTCCTACAAAAGCAGAACTTATGGAAAGTGGTTTCTGTTGACAAACAGACTATCAGTGTTGACACTGTATTCCAGTTTGACTGTTAAGGGAGAAATCATAACAAACACAGGAACGCAACACTGTTTAGAAAACAAGAAAAAAAGAAAGGGGCTTGTCATTAAAGAATATGGATTCTAAATAAGATGATTTTTTTTCTGATTCATAACCCTAAATTCAGAATGTATAATTAAAGGCTCTTTTATTCAGCCGTTCGATCACAGAAATCAACAGAAATCTTTTTTTTTCGGCTAAATATTTAACTGGGTAATAATGAGAAAAGTAAACAAATTAATATGATGTAAAATTCTTCACTTTTCAAAGGGAGGTAACGTACCTTGGAAAGAATGGTCTGAATTTCAGCTATCCATAATTGACTCTAACTGCTCCTGAGCAAGCTGTGGGCTAACTGTGGACAATTCTGTTAAAATCTATTCTCTTTTCACTAGGATGATGTGATGTGAAGGTTAAAATTCAAGTGGAACAAACAATATTTATACTATTCAAAGGCTAATCTAAAATGAAAGGACTATCTTCAGCTGTATCAGAGGCTTCACTCCTGGTCAGGCAGTGGGCAGAAGCAAAGTAGAGAAGAGATTGGGAATTATTCTAAGGAAAGGGAAGGCTTCTCTTTGAAAAAAAGTATGGATGAGAGGAACGAAAATGTTTTAGAAAGGACACTAACAACAATTAAGCTGTATAAAAATAATAAATGGTGCAGGAAAAAGTCTGGAATTTCTTTTTGGCTACTCGCATGTTTAAAGAAAAATGAGACATTCAATAGGAAGCTGGAGACATAAGTCTTAAAATGGATGAAAAGAAAACTTGGATAAAATATGCTTAATTTATGAAACTTCTTGCTCCAAGTATAACTGAGGCTAAGACTTCAGCACATGCAGACTTGGACTGAATAGTTATGTGATCAACAGGAATCTAAAACACCAAAGACATCTCGCACATGGCATTTTTGCAGCCCTCCATGCTGTCCCCTTTCCCCCTCAAAGTAATAAAACCAACCCAAAAGCTCAATCAGAATATGCAGTCTCATGCTTCAGGGAGGAAGCCAATATTTAAAAAGAAATCTGAAATATAGGCAGCCTATGTCCGAATTGTACAGACTGTTGCAATTCTCTTTGAAACATCTGGCTCTGGCCATCAAAGACAGACTTCTGGACGATATAAATCACTGCTCTGAGCTGGCATGGGAAGTCCTGTGTTTAGCTTTTGCCTTCACATTGTGGGTATTTTGCTTTTCTGTTCCCCTATCTGTTAGAGACGCAGTCAAAGCTTCCTGTGTTTATGGAATGTCTGCAAAAGCCACAAGCTTCTTTTTTTTTTTTTTGGGTGGGGAAAACTGACCACAAGTGCTGAATGTTCGGAGATTGTCTCAGAATTCATCTGATGATTAAAAACAGGCTGTAGGAACTGGAATATCCCTCTTTTCCTGCCCCCAAACCAGTGTGTTGATGTAAATGCACGCACTTTTAAAATGGATGATGAGGGTGTATTTTCTTCTTAGTTAAAGGGGAAAGAGAACAACATTTTTTTTTTCCTAGTAGCAAGAACTTGGATGGTGTCAGCTTTGAACTTTGCGAGTTCTGTTTCATTTGTGTTTGGATCTCAGCTGGGCATCCTCTCCCACTGTGCACACACATGCAAATCATCTTCAATGTTTTCTGCGGAGGGGAAGGAATAGCAAGGGAAAAGCCAAACACCCTCCCACTTCATGCAAAATGCTGGCTACCTTTCACCAGCCCCCTGAGAAAGGACCACCACACAGGCCTGCCTCTCGCTCTCTGTTACACTCTCTGACTGAAAAAGGGAGAATTTGAGAGAAGAGCGGAATAAAGCAGCAGGGCCTCCCCCAGAAGGGCAGTCCAGCACCCCCAGCAGCAGCAGGGAAGCCCAGGGCTGCAGCCATTCCCACCCAGGGACTATTCCCTGGAAACCAGAGCCAGCTGCTGTGCTGGCCGCGGGCTGCAGCCTGGCAGTGCCTCCCTTCCTGCCCTAGTGCTGGGGCACACAGAGCCTCTCACCTGCTGTAGGCAGGCTCCTGTGGGAAAGGACATGTGGTCGGGTCTTCTGAGTATCAAACTCGTTGATCCAGCTGCTGGAACATTTTACCTTGATGATTTCATCACTTAGGTAAAGATTTCAGTCAGATATGGACTAGCATCATGTAATACTGAGAAATGAATGTTCTCCTGTAAGTACTGCTTGTTTTTGATGCAGCAGAAAAGAACAAAAAGAAAAGAAAAGAAGAGAAGCCCCCTTTCCTTGCATGGACTTGACAGTGCACCTAGAAGGGAGTTAATAATGTGAGTTTGATAACCACCTCCATAGTAATTGCTTGGGAATGGGTATTTCTGCCTCCTTTGGAAGCCTGTTTGAACACGTCTTGAGCTAGATGTCTATATTAGCAGGGAATGCCCCAGGAGGTCTTCCCCAGCACTGGACATGAATTGAGCTGCAAATTTAGTGCTGTTAATTTTTTTTTCCTTCTTTCTGAAGAAAAGTGTCTCTGATTTCCAATTCTGAATGCTACTAACACAGGCCTCTGGCATGCATACGCCAGGCTAAGAATTGCAGCACAGGAAACAAAGATACTTCTGAAAGTTTTAGACTCCAGTGGATCGCTCCCTGACTTGCAAGATGGAAAAATCTCAGCTCTTTGCAGCTCAGTGTAGCTCTCAGTAGCTACACTCTCTGTTTTCCATCCCTCTGTGTGTGCCTTTGTCTATATCAGTTATAAGCTCTCTTAACATCTGCAGCCATCTGTTCCTGTGATTTTGTTCAGTGTTTAGTGCAATGGGGTCCTAATTGTTATAATACAAAGTAAATGCAGCCACAAACTCGACTGCTGGAAATCTCTTGTAAAGAGATTTAAAAGCAGGGCTCAGAAGTGGTCTCTGAGGCAAAAGGGATTTGCCACTAGGAGGATCTCTGCTGCAGAAAGACTTACCAAAAAAAAAAAAAAGGAAATAAAGAAAAGAAAGGCAAGAAACCAGGAGGAGCTCAGCACAGAACTACCTTTGGATGATGCTGATGAGATCCTACATCCAGCAGCTTTCTGCCCTTGTGATAAACGCTCACATAAATCTCAGCTCTTTCTCCCATTCTCTTGCTTTCTTATTTCAATGAAGATTTGTGTTGGACTGTTTAGATAGCCATACGAACTAAGTTTATAGAAACAAACATTCCCTTTCTCCTTTTTCACACGGAGTTCTGCTCATCCAAAACAGAATTAGGGGCTGTCATTTGGCAATACCCGGGTTGCACAGTTAAACTCAGCAAGTGAAGAACATGTTCAGCTCAAACTATAGAGGAATTTCAGGTATGAAAATAGTTACTCACACAGGTCTTCAGACAGAATACAGGAGTTATCAGCTCTTGCAAAGCTTAATAAGGACCACAGACCCATTTCATGTCACATTCAACACCTCTTGCAGTATATTCGAGCCCTCTGTAATGGCACGCCAAGGAGGGAAAACATGAAGACCTTGAACTTTACATTTGCTGTCAGCTCCCTTTTCCAATCACTGCCCTTATTGCCTTTGCTTCTGTAAAAACAGGAAAAAAAACAGTAAAAGTGATGGGCCATAATCAGCAAAGCATGCAAACCCCACAGAACAGTAAATACTCTGGAGCCACAGCACTCTAGTTCAATTGCTTGTAAGAAGAAGACGGTTTTAGCACATAGATCTGCCCTGAGCATGAAGTAGTGTAGGGCCCTCCTGCTAGGATGGTCTGACGTGCCCTTTAATAACCTTGGAAAAGACTGGAGGAGGCAAAAGTGTCATTTGTTAGAAGCTGGGGTGAAAGTAACTTTTACTAGAAAGGGGAGGGAGGCAGAAACAATCCTTCTGGTCTTCAAATTACTGCTTCTTAAAACACCAACTTTACCAGTTTCCAGACACTGCGCCCTTAGCAGCCTGCCTGTGGTGCCATCTGCTCACCAAGGGTATTTTGGAGCAGCTGTTTTCCTTTAATATGGATGTATATAAATAAGAACTAGGCAGTATTCCCTGCCTCTCCCACCGTGCCTGGCCTGAGCTCCTCCCAGGCGCCTCGGCCAACCCAAGAGCCTGGCCAGGCAGGGCTCCTGCCCCTGCAGCTCTGCTCTGGAGACGGCTCTTTGGGCCACAGTTTATGGGACGGAATTTTGAAAATAAAGAGAGAGAAAGAGAGAGAGAGAGAGAGAAAGAGAGAGAGAGAGAGAGAACGAGAGAGAGAGAGAAAGAGAGAGAGAGAGAGAGAACGAGAGAGAGAGAGAAAGAGAGAGAGAGAGAGAGAACGAGAGAGAGAGAGAAAGAGAGAGAGAGAGAGAGAACGAGAGAGAGAGAGAAAGAGAGAGAGAGAGAGAGAACGAGAGAGAGAGAGAAAGAGAGAGAGAGAGAGAGAACGAGAGAGAGAGAGAAAGAGAGAGAGAGAGAGAGAACGAGAGAGAGAGAGAAAGAGAGAGAGAGAGAGAGAACGAGAGAGAGAGAGAAAGAGAGAGAGAGAGAGAGAACGAGAGAGAGAGAGAGAGAGAGAGAGAAAAACAGAGAAAAACAGAGAAAACAAAGCAGCAGCCAGTCTGGGGAGCTGGTTCCCATCGATGTGAGCCCATGCTTTGTACTTCTGCACTGTTAGGACAAATGTGACAATGACAGCAGTGAGGACTCTGTTTCCTGCAGTAAGGAACACCAGAGTAGCAGTCTGTTGAGTGGGAGATGTTGAGGAGAGAAGCAATGCAATGCCTTTTTTTTTTTTTTAATAGCCATGAGCTCAGGGCAGTAATTTTTCAACTGCGTAAGCTACCAATTTATTATATGAATTATATTTCCCATTAATAATTATGGGAACCACTCCCTGAAAATCAGCTGCTTCGCAAGGGCCAAACTATTCTACATGGAACACGTTCACATTCGGTGCTGATAGGCACCAGCTGGCCCCTTTGTTAGAGGCCAGCACTGGCCTCTAACAAATACAGACAAAAGGTTTATTTTAAAATAGTAACTTAATCTTTTAACACATCCAGCCTTTATTCTTACAAATATATTTTCAGAATTAGCTATTCTTTCAAATATATATGCGTACAGCACATTCTGGAAAGCATCAGGAAGGAATAAAGGAATTATATCTTTAAATGTCAGGTCTTCACAATGGCAAGACAAATGAAAATAATTTGAAATTACTTTTCTGGAACAACCATCAAGAGTAAGAGAGAAACTCATAAAAGAGACAATAATGAAGCACTGGGAAATCAACAATAGGGAATATTTGAGGTGATAAATTTTTGAGAGACTTTAATTAGATTATTTTCAAAGAAAAACTGTCTAGTAAACAAAATTATTCACAATTAGATTATCTCGTGATAAGGTCCTGCTGAAAGAAACCAGTTCTGTAATACAATTAGCAATGAGAAGACAGGAACGTTCCTCCCTCCTGGAAACTCATAGGGCAAGAAGAATTTGTCTTCCAAACACACAAATGTTTCCTTTCAACTGTTCTGATACTGTGTCTTCGGGTGAGGCAATTAATTTCTCGAAATACCACTGGGATTTTGTTCCAAACAGCTTTTAGTAATGGATGTCTTGAGCAACACAAGATGTAGAACTATGAAGCCACAAATGCACCAAAGAGCTAAACAGAGGCTTTTCTTCATCAGCACATTCAAGTACAAAATCTTCTTCTGGATCTAGAGATTTTTATGTTGTATTTTTATTTATAATTACAGAATTTAGCAGAATCTATTCAGAATCAATTCAGAATATTTTCTTCTTATTGGGGTATATATGTATACTGCAGAGAAATAAATGCAAAGTTCTCTTTTTTGCTGTTGGTTGCAGCACTGTAGAATACTCGAAGACCTAACAGGTAAGTCAAAGAACAGGAAGAAACACAAGGGAGACCAAGGAAAATTTTGCTACTTCGAGGCATAGAATACAGGATATCACATTTAAAATAGAGACCATAAAAATGTATGTAAAGCCCTGCTAGGATAGTTAAATGTTTCCATCCATAGTGACTTTTTAGATATGGTCTGCACAATACATGGTGCTGACCACAATGTAAACTAGTCTGGAGCTTGGAAGGGGAAAACCTGCACTGTCCTGACCCACGTTCTCCTCGTCGGCACAGCCCAAGCTCACACTTGGAGGAGCACAGCCCTCCTCCGGGTACTCCAGGACGTAGGGGCAGCCTCCGCACGGGAGAGCCCCAACTTACCCAAGAAAAAGAACAGGGGAGGTTTTGCCTCCAGCTGACAGTGTGAAGTGAAGAAGGCAGGAGCCGGGGCTCAGAGCCATGCCCCAGCACAATCTTCTCTGCACCATTTTTCTTCATAGTAAAACCACACTTCACCACTGTAACACCAACAGGTTGAGTAAAGTGACTTTTGAGCACATAATCATGACAACTTTCTAGGAATGCAGGCTTTGGGGCAAACTGCAATTTCTGAAGCAAGCCGCTGCTCCTCTAAGTGCCGTGGTCCAGGCGGCCGTGAATGTAAAGTAACATTCAGAAGAAGACTTGGGACAAAATGCTTAAAAATTATTTAAATTATTATTTTTTTTAATCTCAAAAAATTGTTCGAAAAAGTACACTAAATGTGCCAATTCTCCATGAATTAGGTACCCTACCTTAAACCAATATGCAGTGAAACGTCATCTCCTCTAGAAATGGCACAGCTGCATAGGATGGATCCACCCCGGCCGGGCTCCTGCTGGCTGTGGGCTCTGGCAGCCTGGATGCAGTGACCCTGCGAATTCCCCACACCAGGATGACAAACATTCCTGCCAGGGCTATCGCCAGCAGTGGACCCTGCTCCTGGACTGCTAAATCCCCCTTAATCCCTTCCGCTCCGCACTGACCTGCAGGAAGACACGATCCCAGCGCAAGCCAAGCTTATCCGTGACCCAGCCCTGGGCTCCGAGGCGCCTCTCTGCTGCTCGCTGCTCTCTCCAAAGTGGACCCTGCGTCCGGTGAGCACGAAAGTTGCCCCGCTGCTACGTCACACGGGTGCATAGGGATGACAGGCCTATCCGCCCTAGGAAACCAAGCAAAGCAGAAGGCACAAAATGCATGGGTACAATCAACCTGCAAAGGCCACTTTTTTTTTTTTTTAAAAAAAAACATTTGCTGTCTAAAATGAATTCCTTGAATAATTTCCTAGGGCACTGCCACAGGGCATCAGGCCATGCAGAACCACCCAGACTTCCCGTTCCCTCTCGATCAGAATACAGAGAAAAAATACGGGCAGCTTTGCAAATCTAATCAAAATAGCTCTGACAGAAGTCTCTGTAATGTGGTTGTCTTGAAGAATTCACTTTTAGGGGAACTATACAGGAGCCACTTGATTAATTATCCCATTAATTATGTTTCTGCAGATTCAATGACAGCTACACAGAGACATGAATGTGGTGGCAAACACAACTAGTGTGCTTTATTTATTCCCTCTGAGGCAAATAAGATAAGTTGCAGCCTATTCATGGTTTTGAGGATAACCACTTATCTCTTGGCATGGTTATACTGTCACTCTGTCAGAAATCCCTAACTATCCAGTTATCTACACAGGATTTTTTTTTTCCTGGAGGGATGAGCCATCTTTTGGCATTACCAAGATTCTGGGCTGTTTCAGACATTTTACATGCACTGTTTGTGACAAGGGTCAGTAAAAGAGCAACTACTGCATTAAAAAAAAAAAATCTCACACCTGCACATGGAAGATTCCTCAATATTCAGACTCCATTTCAGTGAGGAATTTGCTTGCGGCTTGAGGGTTCAGGCTTTACTGCATCAGAGAGCTAGAAAGAAAAGCAGAAGTTAGTTCTGACAAGAAGAAGAACGGAAACCACATTGCTAAATCTTGGCAGCATATCACTTTTCTATTGGTGATGGCATTAGTAAAGAAACACACATTTAAATCAGTCTTTCTTAGTCTGCACTCCTTTAAATCAGTCTTTCTCCATCTGTACTTCATGGACCACTGTCAATCTGGGGTAGACAGCAGTAGATAGTCTGCAAAATAACTAGAAGAAAACACAGCATGTTTTCATGCCCAAGAACACTAAAAATCACAGAGGAACATTTCAAATTGAGCTTCATTTTTATTATGGCTGTAAACAACAGCCATCACGTGGTGCCAGTGTATGGGATGCTCTTGCTGTTGTTGTCTAAACACCTTGGTAGCCCTTGGACAAACAGAAAACCTGCCCTGGAGCACTGTGAGTCTTTAGAACTCGTCAGCATGCTGGGCAGAGCCAGTACCATGTGCTGTATCCCGTGTGCCGTGTACCACGTGCTGTATCCCGTGTCCCGCGTGCCATGTCCCATGTGCCGTGTTCTCTTAGCAGAGGGCAGATGTGGTGCCACAGCAGCCCAGCTCCCATTGCAACCCAGAGGAAGTGTTGGGCCATGCCGTGGCTTCGCTGCGTCCCAACAGTGCGACCAAGGAGTAAAGACGAATTCACCATGACGCAAGATGAGACCCTGGAGACAGAGGATCTTGGAGGAGTCACGTATTGCTTGTGGCCCACACTTGCTGGAAACACAAAGATACCTCATTGCCAAACAGCCTGGAGATCAAATGCAATTACGCAGACTCCCGAGGGAAGCCACAAAACACAAAAGTAGCAACTTTGACTCAGAAGATGCCTAAGTCACAAAGTGCTGGAGACAGAAATACTTTCCCAGATATTCTCCCCACAACTGCACCCTGTTCCTATATATTCCTGTAGGCATCCCCTACTAGAGAGAAGACCGTCGGCTCACAGGAACACTGTGTGGTGGCTTTTTTAAGGTCAGCAGTCTGCAATTGCTGATCAGAAAAGCATTTATACATCAAGCGCAACCATGTAGGAGCCTGGGAAAAGCAGGGAATTCAGTCTGCATCTTTGGAAAAGATTTTCCTTTCCCGCTGCCACAAGAAGTAGGGATAAAAGGAAGTTGCCCTAGAGCAGCACAACCCTGCTAGCCCTTGGTTTTGCAACTCTGCTGGGACACTGCTATATCTTTATTAAAACGAGTACAGAGCCCCTTTAAAAAACAGGAGGCGGCTTTATAAGCAAAGTTGGCAAATGCTCACAGAGCCCATCTAGGAAATAAAAGAGTTACATCACCTACAAAAGATTATTTCAGATGAAATCCAGAATATGAATTGGCAAGAGAGATGGAAGTTTGAAGCAGCTTGCCATCTAATATTCTATATATATTCTACTATAAATACCAATATTTATGACAGATTAAAGTGAAAAAAGGCATAATTCTAAACTGCTATACTAGCCATCCCTAAATTCACTCTGCTTGCATCTTTGACAAACCTCTGAGCAGGAACTGTTACATGAGCTGGTGCAGGAGGAGGGTGCCAGCCCTCAGGCACCAATCCTACAAGGTTAGAGGAATAACCACAAACTTTGTTTTGACATGATATTGGTTTGCAAAGCATTGCCAAAAACACCCAGTGACCATGAAATGTAGCATGAACATGGTCAGATGCGGATTTCAGCATTGGACAATCACCAAAATGCTGCAACGGCCCTAGGAACAATTTGAACTTCATGGTTCAATGTTACATCATGGCACAAGGTTTCCCCAACCTCCTGGCTAATATTGGGGTAGAATGTTTAAAAATCCAGATCTACCTCTTAAGCTTGAGGAGAATGTTGTTGTTGTCATTGTGGGTAATCCTGATTCTAGTTTGTAAGTTATAATATTATATATTATTATGCTAGGGATAAAATCAACAAGTCCCCAAACTGCAACCTTCCTTCTTCTCCAGCTCCATTCACTGGCAGCCAGGCAAGCACAGCATCCTCTCGGGACAAGCTGTCTGCTTGGCTTAAGGGGCAGGAGATTCACATAGTGAAGAGGACAAACAAACTGCGCTGGACACCTACAACTGTGTGAACATCACCTTCAAAAGCCAGAGGATTCAGAAGGGTTGTGCTGCTCTTCCCCGAGGGCTCTACCAGAAGCAGCCAGTTGCCAAGTCCCCAGTACATGGCCCCACTGCCCCAGGACTTGTCTCCTGCCCTGGCCCTGCTCTGTTTCTAGAATAAGTGTAGCTAAGATGAGCTACACGGAAGCAAAGGCTGGGGGGATTTGTGCCAGTGCTCTGGCATGCTCTGTCTTTTTCCAAGTATAGATACCTGTGGAAGGTATTGATAGATTCTCAAAAATAAATGCAAATCTTATGTTTTTCAATACGGGGTATTTTTGCTCAAGGACTTCAAGACAGTTTTCCAGGGACGCAGGGGGATTTGTCAAACTTGCCATGTTGTTACCTGCGTGCTCGCAGCGTGGCCCTAGCAGCACCCGCAGCACCTTCCTCACCGTTAGCCTCAAGGGGTTGATACCATCAGCTCTATACGATCTGGCCACATAAATACTTCTGCTCACTGCTGGCCAGAGCTGGCTGGTGACTCAGGCTGAGGCTTCTGATGCCGTAACGAATCCTTCAGCCACGGCTGCAGTGTCTGATAGCATCATGGTTTATAAGAGCAAGGCACAGACAGTTCCAAGTGGAACATCAACTAACCACAAAACCTGGCAATCTGGGATGAACCCTGCCTAGATGTAAGCCTGCTGGAACGAGGACTTACTTGTTACTCTTTCCTACCTGAATATAGGCCAGTCCGAATTTACTGCAAGCCATAATTTAACCTCGCATTTGCATCACAGCATTTATCTCAGGTCAGGCCACTCATTTCCTAAAGAAGCAGTCACCTTAGAGTCAACAGCTACTTCCTGCCCTTCCTCACCCTGACTCGCAACAAGCAGTGGAAATTAAAACCTGCTCTTTCTCAGCAGTTCCCAGGTGCTGGACCTCTCAGATCCCCATGTTCAGCCCCCGCACCGGATGGCCTGTTCGCTCTCGGGCTGCCTCCTAAGTGCTGAAGCGCTGCAGAATTCCCAGGCCGTGCCCGGGTCCGTGGGCTGAGGTGCTGAAGAGCCGCGGCGGCGCCGGCAGCGCTGGGGAAGACAGACAAGCCCTGAAGACAACTGCTCAGCACGCCAGCCCCTCAAATGGGTTTTACAGCCTGTTTTGCCTTAAACACACAACTCTGTGCTACAGGACACAGCCTTATACCTTCCGTTCTAATTATACTTTCTGCTCTAGTCTAGTCTCTTGAAGGAAATGCCTCCCAGAAAACGGTTTTCTAGGCACTTTATTTCTGAAGCACACAAAGCAGAGACGAAGAAGCAGTCTCATGCTTGAAACAGCTTAGAAGGAAATTCTGGGATCCCCAGGGGTGTTGAGAAACATGCGGGTTTGGGATGAAAAGAACCGAGCCAAGAGCTAGCTGGCCACTTCCAGCTTTCACACCATAAATCGTTTTGTTCTTTAACGGCCAGCCGGCTTCCCAGGCAGAAGGAAACCCAACACGGTAGGACGCACCAGACAAGATAGGGCCCAGCCAAGGGCCCTCGGAGCCAGGGACCCCTCCGTACCCCGAGCGGCGGCGCGAGGGAAGCTGGCGCGAGGCCCAGCATCCCTGCAGATCAATACGGCTGCTTATTTAAACCAAATGGCTGGCAAGGATATCAGCTTCGATTGTTGTAGCCATTTCCAAAAGGAAATTAGTAACATTTCAGGAGATGACAGCAAAGCCATGTGAGAACAAAAGAATTCTTCCCAACAAACTTTTTATTCATTACTGAACATGCTTTCTGCTCACGGCTTGAAGCCCAATAATAGCCGGCCCCCATTATTATCAGATTTGATTATCACAAAGCCCCAAAGGCTGCCAGATAGATATTCCTTCCCAAGTGCTCCTGACAGCAGAAAGCTCCTAAATATATTTGTAGCCATGAACGGCATGTGTCTAAGCCTCCTGGTAATGCGCGGGGATCAAGTCCCGGGGATTAGCCGGCATGGGCGCACGCTGCCGCGGCGCTGCGCACAGCCGCCTCATCCGCCTCACGGGGCGACTGCAGCAAGAACTCTAGTTTTCTGCAACGTGATCCCTCACTCTAATCTGCTTTTTCCCTTCGTGGCTACAGCAGCAGATACATAAATCACTCTGTTACAATGAAGAGGAAGAGACAGGGAGGAGAACAGGGATCCTTAACCCTCCGCCTATCCCGGGTGACACAAATGCGAGCGCTCTTCTCTGTGAGACTGCTTTTCATTGCACAGTTGCTCCCTTTCTATCTGTTCTCATGGTTGTCATTACTTTTGTTAATAACCTTCTAAGAGACGGAAACACCTTATTTGGAGGAAAAAAAAAGATACAACCTTTGACACATTAAAGTTATTGCACTTTAGGGGAAAGAATTCAAAATGACACAGCAGGATAAATTTGACAACTTAAAATGAGCCCTGGCAACATGAGGTGAAAGTCTCTTCTTTTTACACTGGGTAAGATTGTTTGACAGGGGGTCAGCTTCACAGTTGGTGCAACTTTCAAAGGTGAGAGGAAAATGCAGACACCAATTTTGCCCACTGCCAGTATATGAGCATGAACTCTTTAAACATCCTTAATTAGGCACTGGGAGACTTCTGGTTTGAGCAGCACTTAAAGATCGAGAGAGACAAAGGGGGAGATATACAGCAAGTGTGAGTTATACTTGAGCTGCATTTTTGTCATAGCTGTTGCAAGAGTCATGGATTCCAGGGCATTTGTATATTTTAATGAAACCTGTAATTCCTGACATATAGGGAGCTTTGTCTATGGACATGGCAGCAAAATGGAGCTAATTTTAAAAGACCTATTGAGCTGAAAGCAGGCAAGATCGGGAAGTTAAGAACAAACAACTGCTCTCAAGAGCAACAGCCAATACTTTGCTCTATAAAGACAGGATTCCTTTCGTGCAGCACTAGCCCTGTTGATTGAAAAGCATGAGGGGCAGCTTACTATTTTTAGCCTATATTTGCAAAGAAACAAAACCTGGGTGGCTGAGGGCGGCAGGCTGCTGAACCCTGGCAGGGGGCAAGCTCTTTGTCGCAGAGTCAGGCAGGAGATTTATAGGGTAGCACTAAGGAAGTTAAACGTTTGGTAGATCTGTCATTGACTCCTGCACTGACACATCCTGCTGGAGCCTCTTGGACATAGTGATGATCCTAAAATTGGTGCAAGGCCATTGCATTAGCAATCCTTCCCCTGGCAATGGTAGATACTTACCCTTTTTAGATGCAGCTCAGAGCCTCGCGGTGAGATGTGCTGGACAAGCACTACTGTGTTCTGCATTGTTTTTTCTATTACTGTAATGTAGCTGGTAGAAATTTTAGACAACCAGTCCACATTTTTTGTTTGTTTGTTTGAAGTCTGACTGTAGTGATGACAATCTAAGAGGGAAGGAGCACTGCAGGCTTCCCCAGAGCGCAGGGTGCCGGGCTCCAGCCGGCGGGACTCCCTCAGCCTGCTCCTTTCCGCCCAGAGCTCCCATTTCTGCGCTCCGGGATGGGTGCCCTGCTGCACCCGCACCCGCCAGCCGCGTTGAGCACCAGCCACGGCCTCACGCGGGCTGTATCTGAGGTCTGAACCCCGTCATTAAGCAATTGGCCTGCCCTACATAGCTCACAGCTGGCAACACACGCGCTCGGTACCCCGGGCATAACCTCGCACNCAATTGGCCTGCCCTACATAGCTCACAGTTGGCAACACACGCGCTTGGTACCCCGGGCATAACCTCACACGTCTTGCTTCCTCCTCGAGATAAAGCCCCAGCGCTGGGTTAATGTTCGTTTTGAGAAAAGACGGTGGAACAGGAAACAAGGCTCAGAGCGCTCCAGGCACTACCTGAGCTCAGAGTCAAAATGAACTCTTCCTCAAGAAAAGCTGAAGTTATATTAACAAACAAAAAGGGGTTAAAACATTAAAAGATGAAGAAAAGCGGTTCCGAATCTGACCTCAGATACCACAGCATCTCCCTGGAAATGAGCAAGATTTCTACCCTGCTTGGCACCTAACGATAGTAATCAAGGTATCCCGAGCTCCAGCGAGTTTCCTGTACTACTTCCCCTGCCCAACACAGCAATGTGTAATTAAGAAGAGTAATGCATAATTATGGCTCACGTTAGAGACAGAAGAGCAATCTAACCTATTCTGGGGCGGCAGAGCAGTGCTGCCCTGAACAACGACTGCTGCTTTCAGAGTCTACTCCCGCAGGAAAAATGTGCTGGTTCTCCTCTTTGGTGCAACTGGGGCAACATTCTCAACCCTGTAATCAGTCACGAAGTGCAGACGCAACCTCACTGCTGAAGACGTGGACTTCATGAAGCTGTACAGCGTATAATCGAGATCATGCAAAAATCTACCTCTCTATACACAACAGTACCTACTAATGGCCAAAAAGAACAATAATGATATATCTGCCGTGAGGAATACTGGCTGGTTCTGGCCACTAAAATGCAGAGCGGATCCTCACATTTTCCTTTTCCAACTTCCCTCCTTACACAGTTTCAGAACTCGGTGTCACACCTACTATGAAATCTAGTGAGAGTTGCACTGTACAGCTAAGGGGGAGATGACGCTTCTCCAACCACTTCAGTCTCAAGTATAAGTCTCAGAATCTGACTAGGAAAATCAATAATTTTCCATGATTGGAAATCAACAGCACAAACGCACCTTACAAATAACATCAATATTTCAATGTTTTAGGCTGTATAATGGCACACAGCGCAGTGTCTAACTCTAACCTGTCTTCATGTTCTCTCTGGCTGAGGGTATATCAGGATCCTTGAACAACAGCTTTTAAGGTATATACAAATGCTACAGAAATGAGAGAAGATTCTTAGCTCAGTTTGAGCTTGTTTTCAGCTGAAAGCAGCTCATCCCCACACACACTGGGCAGCTGTCAATAATGCTGTTGCAAAGAGTGACAGGAGGCTACTGGCTTTTTAACTGTGCAAAACGCCACAGGCTTTGGCAGACTTTCTGCTCCCACTTCTGTCACACCTCTATGCGCTTCTCAGTCTTTCATCACTCCCAAGCTGAGTGCCAACAGCTTCAGTGTGTAACCTGCGAGCAGACAACAAGCATAGGAACTTGGAGACATGGGCAATGCACACCATGCACATTTATTTTCCTAGGAAACATTATGTAGGGCTCGCTCTCTTTTCTCAGGCACAGAGACACCAACAGGTGGATCTCTTTCTCAGGCAAAAAGTCAACAGGTGGGAACTCGGTCTTTGACAGCTCAGCCTTTCCACTTAATATGGGACACATGGAAGACTTGCACCAGGATGCAGCACTGCTCTGCCTTCAGGAAATCCCACCAGCGCTCTACGGACCAGTGGCTCTGTGGAGCACTGGTTTGGTAGGAAAAAGAAGAAGAAAAATGAAAAGAGGCACAGGAGCCAGCTTAGCAAAATACTATTTCTATTTTCTGCACTAGCAGATGCATTAGAACTGCACAACTTGCAGAAGAGGTGGAAGTTTTTACTTCTGCATATTCTCTAGCTTGAGAACATATGGAAATAGAATTGTACAGAAATTGTGAGGATATATTTTGAAAAAAATGGAAAAACAACTCATGTTCCATTTACACAGTATGGAAACCAAAAGCATCTGAAATTACCATCTACGTGTAAGGTTGTTTAGATTTCCTAAACTTAGGAAGTAATAGGGAGGTGAAAGAATTGATCACAATTATGAAAAACACATTTTCTTGCTTATGTAACTAGTATTTCTGAACAGGAAGATTTTTCAAATCTGTAGTTACTTTTTGCATTGGCAACTGCAATTCATATTTCTTGTAGCTGAAAAAAACAAGCAGACTCCTCTAGCCCAGGGCATTTCTCTCTCAACTGCCATGTACTGCTGGGTTAGGTCAATGTCTCTTGCAAAGTTTTTTTTTTATTATTATTAAGCAAAACATTTCTATTGCACTTAAAAAAAAACAAGCTTTATTGATTTTTAAATAAATCACTATTTGTAATCCACTCTACCTCCTACCAGTCGCCATTCACACAGGGCCATTTATTTATAGGTTCTTCATAAACCCAGGAAACAAAGAAACACCCTGAGTTACTGATTAACCAAGACTGATGGTGTTTCCTCCAACTCTCGCAGTTGGCCAGTAACAAACAGGAATGGCTGCACCATTAGTAACTGGACAAATTTGGGCTAAGGAATCCCAGCAGAACCAGGCTATACAGGTTAGCACGGAGGAAGCAGTTCTGCATCTCCAGTACAACGGAGGTCATAAAAAAATTCAGGTTTCAAAGCAGGAGAAGCGATCGTGGAAATGTCTTGTGCCTCTTCCCGTTCTTTGATAGCTGGAGTATCAAGATCTGCACAAGTGTCTTGGTGCTCAACCTTCCATTGAAACCCTCTTTGGGATCAGGGCCACAATATCTTCACATAAAGGGCCATGGTAGGTGGAAGTGGTTGCAGCAAGAGCTCCAAACGTACAGCTAACAACTACTTTTCCTATTGCTAGTCTCTCAGCTCCTGCTGCTTTAAGACCCCTAAACCAGGCAACTGCAAGAATAAAACTAACTCTGTGGGAAGCAGAGCTGGAACTTCCACCCTGGTGGTCCGAGAAGTACCAGAGCACACGGGAATCCTGATCTCCTCACGGCAGGTGAGTCCTTCCAGGACCCTCATCATGCATGTGGGGCAAAACCAACCCTATCTCAGTCAGGTAGAGAGTTTCCTCTTCTTTTTACTGCTCAGGTATGAACAGGGCAGCAGACTTTTGACAGCCTGGTTCATTGCTCATTTCACAGGTCCCCTCACTAAAATACAATCTTTCTCAAAAAAATCATTACCCTTAAAAGCCATTTCTTGTGCCAAAATACCAATGCTTTTCATTTTCCTTGCAAAAAAACACAGAAATTATTTTTTCATCTGTGCTTAAAACATCTTTGTTTCAGTTCTTCAGTTTAAAAAAACTGAAACGGAATGTATTTCCTGGAAATCAGCAGGTTAATGTGGTTTAATTTAAATATGTTTTGATCTTTGGAAATAAGAAAGCTGAAATCAAAAATGGTTTTAATTCAAAACTGAAAGCTTCCCTTTGACTCAATTCCAAACACAACGGGGGAGTAACGTTTGCAATATATTTTTCAAAAGTTTATTAATTAAAATATTTCAAATAGTTTAAATATTTGTTAAGATGGCTTATTTAATAATTCATATTAAAATACCTCAGGAAGAGGGGAAAACAAGGCACATTTTCTTTGCACTCTTGCCCTTAATCCCTTTCTTTCAAGAACATTTTGACATGTATAAAAATATTATATATCTCACAGAATCGTTAAGGTTGGAAGGGACCTCTAGAGATCACCTTGTCCAACCCCCTGCTCCAGCAGAGACACCCACAGCACCTGATCTCATATTTGAAGCAGCTGAATGGAATGATATTTTACATAAGTTTAACACGTGCAGCTGCACAAGAGGCTTCCTAGTTCAGAGCCACTAAATTCATAATTATCCTGACTGTTGGTAAGCAGGCAGGCCCTGTTGTGAGCAGGTTCCTGTAAAGCAGTCTCCTGTCATATTCAACCTGTTGAATTTACTGTCCCACTTTTGCTCTAGTACTACTGACTCCTACTGTGAGCAGGGTTGGCCAGCCCCCCTTGGGGTGCCATCAAAATTATCCTGCTAAAAGCTGGAGGGGCGACACCATGGTGGAAAACCAGGGCTAAGTCCATCCTGTTTTCCCTGGAGACATCCCAGGGCCGCCCACAACCCAAGCGGGCTCTTTTCCACCCCGGCTCCCTCTGCCTAATAGCACCCGGGCACCGAGGGAGCCTTGCACCACATGCTCATTGAGGAGTTTCATTTCTCCAATTTTTAAGCTTGCCGCTGCTAAGTCTACATAAAAACAACATGCAGAGGGTAATTTCTGCCAAGTCGCTGTCAGTTTGGGTAAAACCAGAGCCCTTGCAATAAAAGCTGGAGCTGGAGCAGATGATGTGCGTTCCACTCTGGGAGTCCAGTGAATTTTCCCTTTCATCCTTCCCCCCAGCCACACCACAGGCATTTATTTTAACAAGCAGCTTGAGATACACATTTAAAATACTTACTTTCCTCAGTCAAAAGTTTCAAGATCAAGGCTTCCCTTTTAACTCCAGGGAAGGACTGGTTGCACCTTAAAGCTTTGAGCTGATGAGGCAACACCAAAAATTTGTGATTAGCAGCACAAAATAAATGCACTTATCAATTACAAGAAATGTTTGTTCTGCAAATACGGGGAGAGGTTTCAGATTTCCACTAATTTCCCTTTACTCAGTCCTACAGTCTCACCAGGGTGCTCTCCGTGGGGCTCCAGTGACTCCACACTTGCAGCACTGATAACAGGAGGAAGGCTGAGACAGGTGGCCAAAGGGAAGGAAGCACAAGCCAGAATTACAACACGCCTCTCCGCTTGGGGCTAGCATTAATTCAAAGAGTTCCTGGTATCAATTCAAGCTTGCTTTTACACAGCATGGCTTTCGGCTAGCTAATACATAGGTATCAGCACGCTAGTAGTTCCCCTCCAGACAGCTCTTCTGCAACATGCCTGCTGGTTACAGATAGATTAACGGGCAGGCAGTGCTCTCCTCCCTCTGCATGTTTTACCGTAGCACTGGCAAAAGCCAGATCCACACAGGGACCCTGTCCGGGCTCCCTTCGGAAGCTGCTCTCCTCTCCACCTTCCATGTTTGCTAGACTTGCAGGCTCACGAGCTGCTACACGCAGGGAAAAGCCTGTTTTCAGGGGCTGAAGCAACTGATTAGTGTTTGCTACAAGCTATGTCCAAGCAGCAGGACAGGGGTCCTGCCCCAAACGAGTCGTGCAGTTTGGTCTCTGGGAAGATCTCCAGGTGCCAGGGCTGCTGATAGTAGCAGTAATTTTTAGACAAGGATCTTGGTCATGGTTATCAATCCATGCTTATAGAAGGCTAAGATCAGCCAGAAATAATTTGTTTTGGCAGCCTGGCAGTGTTTGCACAATACCTATTTACATTACACCTGGCTCATACCAACACAATGAGCTACTTGCTTTCATTATCACTAAATGCATTAGCAAGCCTGAAAGAATGTGGCTGTTAGAAATCAAGGAGGATCCCACCGTGAACCTCTGCTGAGAGCAAAGAATTCTCCTTCTGCAAAGTACCTGCATTTTTTTAAACCTCAAAAGCCAGAGCTGGTCTGAATTGAGATAGGAAAAAGGGAACTGAGCTGCAATACGAAACCACGATAATTAGGAGTTAGAAAACATCCTTCACACAAGCCTGCAAACTGGAGGCCCAAAAGATTCATTTTACTTGCTTAGTCAGCTGCTGAACTTCATTCCACAAGAACTACATTTCACCCACCCAAATCTTCCATTGACTAGGGCCATGTCCTCTTCTCCCTGTAAGGATCATCTATTTCCTATAAGGAGCTTATTAAATACCAAGAATATCCTGAATATTTTAAAACAGTAGTTATTTCAATGCAAATAATGAATGCATATAATTTATGAGTTATGAATGCAATCCATTTTTTAATTAGTGACTCCCCACTGGTGAGTGACCTATGGTTTTCTCGGTCCTCAATATATTTAAAAGGTTTGTCACCCAAAAGGCATAAGTAAAGACTAGCATAATAGTCAAACATATTTTTGGACAAAAATATACTGGTGATAGAGTCAGAAAGCATATTCTGTTCCTGAGTCTTTCCATACACAGAGAAAGGCACCATATATTATGGTCTTTACTATGCATGGTACTGAATTTGATTTTCTGAAGATACAGACTAATTTGACTGCCTACATACTGGCCGCATCAAGTCACTTCTTTTGATTCTGTATTTAATACAAAAAAACTGATCTTACCAGTGTGCGCCATGAGCTTCTTGAGGCAGACCCTCTCTCAAGAGAATTTCTGTAGCCCTGAGTAAAAAGCGCTCTCCTTTGCTGAGTCCTCTGCAGGGAATTGTTAAAAAAGTAACATTGGACTAGTCACCTGCCAAAAAGAAAGGCACTGGGAAACTTGAGCAGTGCCTTCTTGTTTGCAGGGGCTCCACATGAATAACTGATTCAGTTGTGCATGCATATTCGAAGGAACTCCAAGGAAAGAGAGAGGGCAATCAATTCTGATAATCTAGATTACAAATTAGCTGCACACGTATACCGTTCCTCTCTACTTCATCCTTGCAGCAGATTTGTTCAATTCAGTTTCCATGAATGGGATTACCTGAGTTTTTGTTTGTGTGATTCTACCCTATATACATCCTAATTAAGAGTTGGCTGGATATGGGGAAAATAATTAATTGTATGAGATTATGGCGATTTTGCTAATCTTCCTAAATTAGGAGCCAAATTCTTCCAAAAAATGTGAATTTTCTAAAAATCTTAATATCTACAGTTTAATCGAAGTAACACATTGGTGCTGGAATGCCTGCTGGATTTTGACCTTACATGACACTTTCAAGCTTTTCCCCATGCATCCCAATTTAAACAAACTACCCACCCTAAGCCTGCCAAAATCGTCGACTCTCGCGCTTCCCTTTACCCTGGGAGCTGGCTCTAATGGTCCTCTGGATGCTGGGTCTCAATAAAAAGCACCAGGTATTGCATAACCCGTGCTCAGACTGAAAACGGTGGCAGAACTTGCACAATAGGGGGAAACAGTGTAGATTCCCACTGAGCCCTTTCTGGCAGAGCCGTCACAGCAATAAGCCCTTACTGAGAGATTCATAGGCCTTTGCACACTGAAGAAACATGTGGGTTGCGTTGCTATTTCCACGGATTGTGAAGGGAGCTGAGATAAAAACTGGCATCCCAAATGCAAGCAGACTGCACCCTTCCATGCCAGGGAGAGGACCTCTGCTATATCGGTGGCATGCAAGCGCGTTATCCAGTATCTCCGTTCATTTCCTGCTCTGTAATTGTTCGGGAATTTTCCACCACAGGAATTCTGCCATTTGTAATCCCAGGCATGAAGGATATGAAAGGAAACACTTGGCTGACCATCCGGAGGGAGCTAAGAAGCAGGGAGACGCTTTATCACATCAGAACTATGTGCTGCTGTTCTTAAAATTCTCAGGAACAATAAGAATTTCTCTCTGCACATTCCAGGTGAAACACCAGTGGAGATCACCTTCTGAAAGGTCTTGGACAGAGATCTGATAGAAATGTCTCAGTTTGCCATATTTATTGTTTTCATTTGCTATTCAAATTCTCTGTTTTGTCCAAAGGTACTATAGAGTTTCATCTCTTTGTTCACTCGATCACGGACACAAACTCCATGGCTACGCTTCAAAAGTAATACAGAGGCACTGACTTTTCCAGAAATAAGTGGGAGCAATTTCAAATTCTCTTTATGAGTATGAACTATTTCCTTATTATTTTGCTACCCTGAAGAAAACAAAGTTCACCTTACCATGCACTAGAAACCAAAATGACAATGTGTGAGAAAAACAAGACATAAAATACTTAAATGCCTTATTCATTGCAAGCACAGTACAGGATCACTAGATACCTCAAAAATGCTACTTTTATAGACTGCCTAGCTTGACATCAACTGAGCTGCTCTGGTACTATCAGCAGCTGTCTTGGAAGAGACAAAAAAATAAGCAAAGTAATTTTCAAAGATGCAAAAGTAAAGTTTGATGCTCTCCCACCTTTGACCTCTGCAGCTACTTAGAAACTTAACTGCTCTCTGAGCCCTTTCCTGGTTGTTTTTATGCATGACTGTGGCTCCATTTCCTGTCAAGTACAACACAGGCCACAGAATGTGGCTCCTTCTTATCTCTAAATAGTCAGAGCACTGCACAAATGCCCAAAAAAGACAAACCGAAAAACAAACCAAAATAAATGTGAGTGACACTAGAGCTCTTCAGTCTTTAACACTATCCTGTTCGCCATTCCTTATCTACAGCTATGCTAAATGGGTTTAGTCCTCTGCACTCCCTGAGATTTGAAAACACTCATTTCCATCTTCCTTTTTGCTTTTGGGACTGCTCCTGCCTGTAATTCATATGAGCCAAAGCCCACTATTTCACTTCAACCAGTAACATCTCCCTCTTGCTTCTGACTTGGCCCAGGATCTGAAATTGGCTCCTGAAGTTTTTGGAGGGAAGCTCTCAAAACATCAAGTCATGCAGGAGCAGGAATATGGGTGTCTCTGATTCCTTCCTCTGTTCCCCATGGCAGAAAGGCCAGCACATGGCACTGCTCTGCAGGCAAGCACCTATTCCACATGGTCTGTTACACTTGACTGAGGACCCTGTGCAGGCTCCTGCACTTGCTTTCATTCTTTTTGCCAAATAGGTAATTATAAAAAGAGATTTCCTTATTTTTTTTTTCCTCTCCTTATCCCATAAGACTGTTTTGGTTATTGCTTACACTGATGGGTCACCTTTGTGTGATCCCCTAGCACTCTGGTTGTCAGAATCCCTGCATCACATTTTGGTGTACACAGTTCTATCAAGATCACCAGAAAAATACATTTCGCTTTTTTTTTTTTTTTTTTTTTTTTTTTGGGGGGGGGGGGCGACAGTGAAATACTGCAGTGAAATACTTTGATACACAATTCCTTTCTCAGAATTAGCCTTCTGCATTAGGGGTGGAGAGAGCCCAGAGCTGACAAAAATACTTAAGTCAGGATCAAAAAGAGCATTTTGCTGTAGACAGAAATGTTACCCCTCGTCCTCTTCCCTCCCCAGCTTCTCAGCAGAGCACTTTGATGACAACAGAATTGCATGGAAGCTCAGATCCCTAAATATAAATGTGTCTTCATCCTGCAAAAGGCAGGGTCACAAATATACAAACAAAAAACCCCACATGGATGCTTCAGCTGCACACCAGCAGCTATGGAGATACAATGCCAGTTTTCCGTCCAGCACTGTTTTAGATACCCTCCTCGCAGCATTGGGTTTCTTTGCCTACATCCCTGTGAATGTGGTTGGTCTGACATCAAAAGTATAAGCTACTCTGGAGCACAAATTGCTCTCCAAGTTAATTATTCCTGAGTTACTTGTTCCAGTTTTTGAGGTACTATTGCAAAATCAGTTCAAGAACCAAAATGCCAAAATATTTGGGAGACTCACTTCTACGGAAGGAAATCACTGGGCCAGAATGGAAAACATTCCTTAGAGCATACTTGGATATGAACACTGGGGTACATGAAACACAATATAACTTGAAACACTCCTGTTTTCAGGACTGGATTGTCCCCAAGTTCTGGCAGATTTGATTGACTTTAAAATCTACCACCACATGAGAACTTGCATCTGCTTCAGAAGGCAGGCAAAAATGAAGAACATTTCAATCTCTGTCTGAGCACTCTGTGCATTTAATTTTGCTGCTGCAGGAGCTGTGAAAAATCAAGATTTTCTTCTGGGAATATGTGCCTTTATGTTGACACTAGCAGATAGAAATAGCTGCAAGCTGTATCAATAGCTATTTTGAGAATGGACAGAGTCAAGCATGGTGGTATTAATTCATGAGAGCAGGAAAGGGAGGCAGCATAATTAGCCCAAATGAAATATGAGAAATCCTTCATGTAAGAAAGGCTGGACAATGTCTTGTAAGGAAAAGCTAAACCACGCGGCTTCTCACAGTGAGGTAAGATCAACAAATCCGTCTGGATTCCCAGCTCTCTGACCTCACCAGCTCTTTAAATCTCAGGGAGCTGAGAGAAAGGAAAATGTTGGTAATGTGTTGATGACATCCCTGAATATGGCCTCCTCTTTTGACTTGCTTTCCCTAGAGGTATGAAACACAAGACTCGCACTCCCTTTCTTAAAAGGAAGAAAGCTGCCTTACTATCGATGCTTCACGTTCTCATTTTTTATTTCTCTCTTGAAAGCTAATGTATATAATAACTCTTGCTCCATCTCGGGGGTTTGAAACAGCCCACCACGTGGCAGTTCCGCAGGAATAGTTAGTATAATGGCTTTTAAGTTCAGGCACTGTAACTTTAGGAGGAGGTCTTAAGCTCTTTCCTCACATTTCCCCTCTTTCCTGTTTTCTTTTAGATTAGTAATGCCTGATGCTGGCTCTGCACCTCCCAGTCACAACGTGGGAACATGCAGGAGGGAAAAGTCCTCAAAAGGATGTTGAATGTGACTGATTTGAGGCTTTAGGGTTTATTTCACCATTATATTTTGTTGCTTGCTGCACTGTGGTGCCTTGACGTGCTGTGCAGGAATCAAAATCCCACCTTATGGTTGGTGCTGCCTCAGCACACGTGGGCGAGCTCCTCTCTCGATCTTGGCTGCTGGGTTGCAAATGAAAGCAGCGGAGGGCTGGTGCCAGGAGCTGCAGCCGCTGGCGTTCACATGCAGGTTTTCACCTCTGCTTTGCTATCAGTATGTGCTGCAGCAGAAACAGGACTGGAGGTAAGTCAAAAGGGAAAATATGCCTGATACACTGCTGCTTCTGAAGTCTGAGAAACTGAACAGTTGTTTGACACAACTGATGTTAACCGAAGGGGTTCGCGATCGTTGCTGTGGTCTGTCCTCCCAGCTTTACCGGGAAGGACAGTGGGATGGAGGAGGCAGGGAGCCAAGCTCAAATCCCAGTGGGGAGAGCAGCTTTGCAGCAGCCTCAGCAGAGCGCAGAGCAGGCGGCTGGCACCAGCTCCCCAGGGGCAGGAGGAGCCGCAGAGGAGTCAGAATGCAAGTGCCCCATCTACCTCTGCTGCTGTTCATCCCTAAGCACCAAGAGGGCAGGGCCAGCTGCACTGCTGCATCCACGCAGTGTCCCCGGCACATGGTGAGTTCATGCTCAGGAAGTACAGCTGGGACAGATGCGAGTTGTACACCACTGACAGGGGTCTGCACACCCGTGCTGACATATATTGGAGCACGGGAATTCAAATTCCTTCACCCATCTCTTAAAAAATTCACTGGATTTTCTACAGGTGCCTCTAGTTTTATACCTGCTTTTTCACACTATGCTCTGTTGCAATCTTGAATGCTGAAAAAGTGGGCCCTCCCTAGACTGTTCAGTAGCTCCCTGTGTATTCCACCAGCTTACTCTTTCGTCTGCAAAACCAACAATATATTTTCTCTAAGGCCATCCTCTGGAAGCTGAGTCATCTCTTCCACCTGAATTTTTACAACATCTATCAGAGAGGCTTTCTTTGACCTCATACAAACTGAAAAACTACCGAGAGCTCAGAAATACAGGATACAGTCCATGAAAACTGTAGGCAAAAAACATAGTGTTCATCAAGTTGTGTGTGTCCACCCTTCAAACCTAAGAAAAGGTCACAGAATAAGTGAATGGTTCTACCATGCATTAATTTTTCTGCACATCTATGACACTCTTTTCTGCTTTGACAATATCAGTGTAAATGGATGCCTGAAAAGATAAGCACAGAACAGTAAAAGCAGTACAACGAATAGAAAAATCAGCCTGGCAGCATCTTCCATCCAGACTTTCAGGGGCATTACGGAAAAATCAGGATCTTTCAAGGTTACTCAATACCCACTTTAAAAACATGAGCTGACTGAGAGCAAAGTAACAGGGAGACTATGCAAACGTTTCAACAACCTGGAGAACTATTTAGGGAAAAGCTGTTACAAATACCATGTCCGCCGAGCCTGTTCAGATTTGTGTTTGTCACTGTGATAAAGAGGAATTCCCAGAGCATTCCTGAAGATTTATGCTCTTCCTGGGACAGCGGGCTAACTGCTTGAACTACTGAACTCAGACACCCAGAAAACAATAGTACCCTGCGCACTCTGAAAACGGTCAGGAAACGGATATGAACTGGGAATACGCATAAATCCATGATGGCAGAGGAAAAATGGTTTAGAAAAAAAAAAACCAGACATACTTCTAAAACATAGTTATGATGGACATGCAATAAAATCATAAAGATCCTTTAAGTTATTATTCTGGTACCAATTTACAGAGAATCTTGCAGAACATCTCTTTTACTTGAGTAATACGTACTGCCTCCCAATGCTTCCTTTCCCATCACCATTTCCTTTCTGACCTAGAGGTCAATGCCTTGATGCTCTTTGTGCTGATAAATAAATCCCATGTGGTTCCTCTCTGATGACCCATGCAGTAAAGGGTAATCATGTTATGCTGCACACCACAGAGATAAAGAGACAGTAACAAAATGCACAAGTCAAAACGGACTGTGCAGCCAGAAATCACTGCACATTCTCCCTCGAGCTACACGCTAGCCCAAATCATTTAGCTCTACCAAGTGTTCCCTGAAGTGAAGGAAAAGCAGTCTCATCTGGCGGCAGGTTAACAAATTTATTCCACCCAAATGTACAGGTTTAGTCACTGAAATCAGGAGGTTTATGCTGTTCCGCACTGTGGCTGTGACAGCGCAGGGCAGAGCTGTCAGCTCGGTTCCCTTGTGAGCTCGCAGCGAGCCCAGTGCACGGGGAACCCGCTCACACACACTCAGCCACTGGAGAGATTCACAAGGTGAGCAGGAAGAACAAAAGTCCTGACTACAAACCATTTGTGACCCCTTTCCTCAAGCGGTATGTTACTTCCGAACCCTATATTCAAATATAAAACAAGCCAATTTAGATGGCAGAGTAACAAACGTCCTCCTTGGTCCTTGCTGCCAGCAGAGCGGGAAGGGAAGAGGAACATCCTTCCGCTCCTAATCTCAGCTCCAGCTCCCTCCCAGGCCTTGAAGCTCCGCAGGGATCTGCAAACTCCCCTCTTGCCAGAGCACCTCTCCCTTGGCTGCGGAATGACCCAGCGCACAGCCGGGCTACTGACTGCACAGGCGGGTCCTGGCAGGGAACTGACTGCATGGAACAAAATAAGATTTTGTGAATGCAGAGACACGCAACCAGTGTGCACAGAGAAGCACCCAGCTTGATGTGGATAACTTTCCTAAGCACACATCTAGAGATGTTCCTCTAGGAAAATAAGCATGATCCTACCACACTGGAGCTTAACGCAGACATCTCTGTTTTTCAAAGGAATTCTCATGGCCAAGGGAGAGCTTTGAAAGGAAACCTAAACCATATAAAGATAGGAAAAATGTGAAGCATAATCTAAAATCTTTTCCTGAAGCAAAGGCTAGATCCGAAAGAGATTTTCCAGAGCAGAAAGATTCCAGAGGAATCAGTGGTGATCCATGGAGCAGCTCAGGTCGATCAGCGTGTGTGAATCATAACATTAAAAACACCTTGCACTTTTAACACAGAGAGGAAAGGGCATTTTGCAAATTTCAATGAGTCAATTTGAAAACGCTTCAGGACAACACAGGCAGACACGCACGTTGTAAACTGGGGCATTTAACCACCCTCCCAAAACAAGCAAAATATCTCTGGGAAAGGAATTCAGGAGATCTGATTGCACCCCCTGTTTCAAATAGCCAACATGCCTCTGCTTTGCTAACAGTTCACATGCAATGATACTTTGAAAAGAAACTGAAATTCCACCTGAGAAGAAAAGAACTGCTAATTAAAAAATGGGATGAAAGAGTTCATTTACCCTGTTACACAGCACTAAAGAAATTCCAACATCATTACTAATATAACTTCCAGAATATTTCAAAAAAAACAAAAACTCTGAGAACTTCTTTTTGCATTTCTAAACTCGTTTAAGTGAGATCATGTTGAGGCACACAAAAAAAGAAAAAAAGAGAGTAACTAGGGCCTGAAATGAGCTTGAAAGGAAAAGAAAATATAATTTCAGAAAATAAAATGTTTAGATAATTACTTCTGAATGTTGTGTTGTGCTTGTTTCTCTCCACGTTTCCTTTCTGCTTCTACTCAGGCCTCAAACCATAAGCTGTTTGGCAGGGGGTTCTTCAGCTCTTTCCTCCTTTGGTGCACTGCCTAGCAAAACAGGTTCTCAACTTTGACCCAAACCAAACCATGAATAGCCAAACAAAAAGTATGCCAAGGAAAAGGCTCTGAAAACAACTCAAGTTCTTGCAGACCAAGACTAAAATTGTCTCTGGAATTTCAGGTTTAATTTGCCAGCTATTACCATACTAAGAATTATTGCATACACCTCCTGAAAAGAGGACAGACCTGTTACACCCCTAGTGATAGAATTTAGAAGTATAGCAGATTAGTAATTATTCAAATAGGTATTTGTCATGAACCATCCACAAACAGAAGCTGCTAATCTAACAGTGACACACCTTAAGAAAAATCTGTTCACGCTGTGATTCACGGATGAACCATGACGCAACCGTGGCTGCTCTAGTCCCAATTCACAATGACAGTCCCAGGTATCTTGCACAAAAAAGAAAGTCTGGCATCTTGTTCCACTGTTACTTTTCTAGTTCAGGTTTGGAGCCTTTTGGTTGTCTTCAGACTGCCTCGGGGCTCAAGGATGAACAGGCTCTTCCAGATGATGCTCCTTATTGTAGGCTTTCTAGGATTTATGAGAATTTTGACCTGTCTGCCTAAGAAAATCAATGGAAACAGATATTTGGCAACAGTACTCTCCTACACAGACCTTAGAGGAACTCAGTTATTTTATTCTAGGATGTGAAGAACATCCAAGGACATGCAATGAAAGGCTAAGCCAGGGAAACGGAATTCTCATCAAGGGGGTTCATAATTTTTTACTCTGTGGATTCACCTAACAGATTTCATCTCCTCTGAAAGTATCAACAATTGACGCTGCTGCAGCTGTGTGATTTCTGAAACCCTTCCCATTTATCCTTCACACGCTCCACAACACAGTATTGATGTGGTTTGAATTAGACCTTCCTGATAGCATTTGAAGTACTCTTTGATGCAAAGCATGTCTTACTGATTATATTTGAAAGACATCTTGTAATTTCTCTTAGCAACATAATTGCATTTTTGATTCATCCATTTGTTTATTGGAGTTTCAATCTGCACTTGGAGTAATTGAGCTAGCAAAGAGAGTAAACAAACGCATATGTCTGCTGGAATTTAAAGGCACCACTGTGCTCAGCAATGTGCATTGCCTTCTTCGTTTACTATTTTAGTTAGGCACTAACAACTGCTCCCAAGCTATAAACTAAATCAAGATTCTGAAAAGAAAAATTGGGGTGAATTTGGATCAATTTTAGATCTACCTTTGCCTATGTACAGATTTTTGGATCTGTCCTACATTTTAGGACATTCTAGGTTATCCTCTTTTTCTGTTCGAGACGTCTGGAGCTGGTTCTGTGCATGTAGAGCTGCCAGGTCACCAAACTGAGGAGTGATGACACCAACACTACTCATATATTACTGCACAGCTGCATCCTTTCAGCCAGCCCACTCACTTTTAAGGTGGTTCAGTTCATAGTCAGGCACCAGTACTGCCTATTTTAATACTTTTTCTGCTATCAGTAAGGTCGTCCTCCAGCTTCTATACCATCATTATCCACTCCCCTTTCCACCCGCACCCCATGTCACACTCCTAGTGGGCTGAGGAGAAGAGAACTGGGCTGCTTTTGCTTTACTGCTTCCTTTCAGCAATTTCTGATGGTGCTGCTCAGCACAGAACAAGATACACCAGTGAGTTGCATGCAGCACCACCCCCCCATAACTGAGATTTGAGAAAACAGACCACCACATTATCATATTATTTTCTCTAAATTCAAGGCATATCAGAAGATGCACTCCTAGAAGACACACTCCTAAAAGAAAATTGGCTAAAACGGACTAAAAAGGGATCCCGGCTCTGCACTGCCTTGGCTCTGTAGAAGCACCCCCAAGCTCACAGTCGGATTAGACAGGAGTTTGCAAATAGCCCACTCTGCTAACTGCTTCTTGCTTTGCTTGGAGCAGTGTGTTAGGAAGTACATTATGGGGCTGAACAGCCACTGTATTTGACAGTCTGCCATTATCAGGAACGTGCACTTCAAGCTATCCTCAGATCCTCACCTCTCAGCACAGGAGCAAAGTGGTCTGTTGAAATGGCCACTTAGCAAGTGGAATAGCCTGATGTGTGCAACAGCCACCAGGGTTCAGTACGTGCTGCCAGCAGAAGGTGCAAGGGAAGAGCTATAAGCAAGAGTAACAGCTCTGAATAGGCACAGGGTCTTGTGAGCGCAGAATAGCGGGCGGTGGGAATGAAAGATGGGGACAGCTTCCAATTCAGGCTATCAGGCCTGCAAATTAACCATTTGCTAAGTAAGCCATTTTCCACTCTGACTCCACACATCTTCAATCAGCATTTAAATCTTTCACTTGCCATGAGCAAGCTGACCTGAGCCTTACATGGAATTTATCAGCCCCCAAAGAATGCAGTAAAGCTGCTGCTCTTTCTCTGTTTGAGGCAACTGTTCTTTAAGTACTTAGCAGAAAGATGCTAAAAATCCTTAAAGAAATGCAGGAATTCAAAGCTCCAGTCTAGTTTGTAGCACAGAAGAGAACATTCAGTTTTGCTGTCTAGTATTTTTTTCCTCCAAAAGTATATTTTTACATTGCTAGACAAGCTATACTTTGACATATAAAGAAAATATGACAATTTTACTCAGGGGTCTACTAAAATTAAGTTTCACAGCCCAAGTGCTACAAGCACAAAGAAAAAGATGCCTATAGATGCCACTGGGTTATTCATTTCCAGGGAACAGGCTCGCTACACAGCCTGATGAAGCACACGGCTTCTGCTTGCTGCATCTCACAGCAGCAAGGTATGGGGGCTGCTCCATTCAGGGACTTGCCCGGGAAAAATCTGGTCACCGGATTCGCTTCTGCTAACAAACCGGGTCATGAGCAGAACGGGTTAGAGGAAGCCCCTGGCAGTAGCTGGGGCTATCAGGGGACAGGAATGCAGGTGTGAATGCAGTCGGGTACAGGTTGCTTGGGCTTAGCAGAAGGATTGGCAGGGGGCAAGTGCTGGCTGTTGTCAGGAAGAGGGACCCCATTTTACTCCTTGGCACAAGACCCATGACAGCCCTACTGGGCGAGTGTACTCTGAAAACAGTGAGAACAGCCAACTTCTACCCAGATTTTAAAAGAGAAGTTTTGACTAAACAGACCCTGCCAAACAACAACATTTTTGCCTGTATCAGAGGTAGCTTTTGCAATGAAGTGACCTTTCAGAGCTGGACGCATCTATGCATACATAGAGACAGTCCTAGTAATCCTATGTACTGCCAGAGGAACTTCTGCCTTATCTTCACTGATATAAGCAGGGTGATGGGGGAGGGAGAGTCCAATTTAAGCTAAATACTGATTTAAGCTAAATACTGTGAAACAACCTTTCCAATAGAAAGGTTGTTACTTCACAACAGAGTTTTGGGGCTTCACAACAGAGTTTTGGGGCTTCACGTTCACAAGCAGATTGGATATGAACACTCCACTTTGATTTGCCAGATGAAAAACTTATTAAAATAGGATGAACCCGAATGAAAGGAATAAGCCCTTTGCATTTCATTTTCAGAACAAGAGATGCGCTACCCTGCATGCATCTGTCAAAGGTTGTGTGGGTGCTTGAACAATAGTCACAACATTTCTAAAAAATGAAAGGAGGAGGAGGATAAAGCTAATAAACCTCTTGGAAAAATGTTTGCCCCAAACCTCTCCTTTTTCCACTCTTTTCCACACACTGAAAGCCTCCTTTATGCTTTGACAGCCTGTCCATAGGAGATGTCTATAAGCTCTTCACCAGCTTGCAGAGACCGGTATGTAGCAAAATGCCCCTGGGTTGGTGGGTCTGGGGGAAGGTGAGGTTGTTTTACCAATAAGACCAGACACGGTTATTTCAGAAGCAGCATTTTCTGCAGCTCCAGGTTGTTTTGGAGAAGGAGAAAAAACTTCATCTCCTCCTGTGTGCAACTGTTTGTCCTCCAGGTAGATTCCCAGAAAGCACCTCCAGGTGCTTACACTGAGCAGCAGTGAAAGGCTGCTCAAACACTGGACAGACAGAATAAAATCCATTTTGGGGCACTAAACAGGTATAGCCTTTTAGTGGGCTATGGCCCATACTTACAGGGCCACTTACGCAGTACAGCAGAAGCTTGATAGGGATTTGATTTTAAGGCACTTCCCAAAGAAATACTTTGAAAAGAACAAGACCCAATGTAGAATAGCAGCTGGTGTTTGCATCTCTGCAGTTTTCTAATTCTGTTAGTTTAGTTTCGCATACATTCACAATCATAATATTAATGTGATGCTAGCACCATCCTTATTAATTCAAATAAAGTTATAATACACACTCAGGCAGAAATTTGCTCTCCAGAGCTAAATTGTATCTCTTTATGTCTTCCTTAGAAGTGTCTTAGTTCCTGCACATACAGAAATCCACAGGAACCTTTGCCCCGGCTTTCATGGTCTTTTCAACATTTTGAAGCTTCTCAGGAAACCTTTACTAGAAATTTCTTAATGTGATATGAAGCAGAGGTTAAGTTTTGAGACTCAAACCCAATTCTTAAAAAACTCTGTGCTAGGAAGTTTGTCTGTCTGTCTGTGGGGCTGTTTGTGTGAAGTTGGTTTGAGTCAGAAAATGATCAGCAAAAGAGGAAAGAGCTCAGGAGACCTTTGTGCTTGTCTGGGATCTGGGTTTGCTCTCTGTCTCCTGCTGCCTTTTGTATTCTCCCCAAAAAGTAAGTTAATACATCAAACCCATAGTGGAACTTTTGAAAAAAAAAAAAAAAAAAAAAAAATTTAAGCAAAATACTAGGGGTTATTGAACTGAAGGACAGAGCAAAAACATAATTCTTACCTGCAAAAGCTGACAGTAAAAGCTGCTGCCCTGCTTATCTGGCCCGACACTGCTGATGGGGGTTTCATCCTCTCAGGCAATTTTGCGTTGTTTGGAGTACGATATTTAGTGAATTGTGTCATTTCAACAGTATGATTTCCTTAACGGGGAGAAGGCAATATATCAGTACAGGTGCTGCTTTCCAGAATTGCCCCTTAAAGAACAGAGGAGCCCAAACTTTTAAAACGCGTCTCCTACCATAAGTTTGGGACAGTGGCACAGGAAAAGAGCAAGGGAATAAATAGTCCCTTGAATGTGTCTGCTCCCAGGTTTCCTCCTTCAGAAAGGTGTCCCCCCGCCTCCACTTTCTTCCTTAAATAATTAATGCCCACAGTTAACGAGACACCTGTTCCAGGAAGGGTCGGCAGGAGGAACAGATCCGCACGCGCTCAGGCCAGCCAGGTGTGAGGCTGCAGGTGCCAACATGGGGCCATGGCCAGAGCTCGCGATCCGGGGTGATCCCTCACCGCAGTGATGGCGGGAAGAGCTGCTGGCCTCCTGGGGGAGCATTCAGTTGGGATCTGGGGTAGAAAAAAGCAGAAATAACCCCTCTCCAACAGGGAGCTGCCCCGCGGCAGGATACTGCTCGACACATGCTCTGCCTGCTACCCCGCAAAAGCATCCGCAGCACCTCAGCACGCACAAGGTCCGAGGATGACTATGTGTGGACCACAAGCCCGGCCTGACCCCACAAGGCTGGTGCCTCTGCGTGGCAGCAGCGCCAAGCCAGCCCGCTGCGGCAGCCATTTTGTGCCCTGGTGGCAGCCATTTTGTGTCCGCCACCGAAAGAGCGGGAAACGCTGAGCGCCTCCTCCGCAGCGCCCAGCTCGGCCCCGCACCGCGGAACAGGCAGCAGGGCAGCCAAGCCGGCACGCGAGGAAAGCACAGCTCGGCAAAGACTGCTTTCACCTCACCTTCTTGGCCCCATCAGCCTGTCCTTTGCAAGCGTCAAGGCGGCGCTGCAGCCAACAGGGAGGTAAGTCATGTTATCACATCCCGTTAAGCTGCTTCAGGAAGAACCTGGCGCTTGTGACCGGAAGCATTTATTATAATTTATTATAGTATAATGCTCTTCCTAAAACCCCTATTTGTTCAGAAAATAATGGCTTTTTAGTGTCTACAGAATTACAGGGCACAAAACCTCCTGCAAAGCTGAGGTAGGCTAGAGTTTTAACAGTAAAATACAGTAATTTTTCATATTGCCAAGCACCATTTTACAAGCAGTTGTGCCCAACGCATGTCTGCGTAGTTTACTGACTGAGGTAAGTTAGGCAGTGGAGTTACAGCATCTTCCAGAAAACAAAACCGCGTGCCCGCTTTGCCATGGCCCAGCAGTGCGGCCCAGCTTGGCGGAGACAGGGCAGTGCCGCTTTTGAGGAAACGCGGACAGTCGCCTGCCTCACAGCAGCACAGGGTCACAGTCCGGAAAATCCCAGGGGATCGTGTGCTGTGCACGCGGACAGACCTCCTAGACAAGGTGCCAGCAGATGGCACTCCAGAATACAGCGGCGGTGTGAGGTCCCGCCGGGCGCCGGCGGCTCGGTCGGACATGGGCCGGCGGCAGCGCGCTCTGCTTCCAGACCCGGCCCGCGCCCAGCAGCAAATAAACGCTTTCCAGGGCTGACGTTTTTATCCGTGGATCTAATTCCTGCCTCCAATTTAGGAAATCCTTGCATGTGTGCTGCACGTGACACGAGAAGTCTGTCAAATGGCATTTTTAGGATTTAGTTTTAGATAAGGCTGCATTTTGGCTGGGGGAACCGTTGTTAATAAGCAGGAGTATTTCTTCCTTTTTTTTTTTTCTTTCTGAAGTTTTCTTGCCTTTTACTTGGGTCCCAGAAGTTGGGTTTGAGGAAATGGACCCAGAGCAGTTATGAGTTAGGAACTTTTGCTTAGTTACTTTAAAGGAAAGCTTGGTCAGTAGCCTGCCATTCTTTATTAAACTCACTAGAGAAGTTTATTCCTACTCATCGTTTTATAAAATGCATTAATAACCTTTTATAGTAATTGATCATCTTTTCTAGTACAGTTTTAACTAAAACAACAGAGAGCATCTACTCACTGGAATTTTACCTGTGGAGCCTAGGAAGCATCTGCATGGAAATCTGGCCTCTGCTCACTGNTCTTTTATAGTAATTGATCATCTTTTCTAGTACAGTTTTAACTAAAACAACAGAGAGCATCTACTCTGCATGGAAATCTGGCCTGTGCTCACTGACATGGCCGAGCTGGACCCCGCTCATGCCCAGCAGTCAAGCTCCCTGCAGGGAGGGAATGGCTTTGGGGTGAGGCTAAGGCTCTCCACAAACAGGCTGTAAACACGGAGCTAAGTGTTGTCACTCCCCAATTACCCAAGTTCCTCCTCAATCTGCTGCCAAAAACTTTCTTCTAGTGATTAATACCAAGACTCCACAATCTGGAGAGTTTTGTCTTTCTTTTTAAGTCACGACTGGGGCGATACATCCACCATCTTTATGCTCTGTATTGTTCAGAGTGCCTGAGTCATACTTCTTGCTTGTATTTCTTTGGTCTAATATGGGCAGGTAAGAAAGAAGTCTGTCAATGCCAAAAGCATTTTCCAGAACTCTCCCTGTAAGGCTTCAGACTGAATATTAAAGTCTGGGCTAAAGTCCAGGGCACTGAATCCACGGAGTTTTCATAAGCTAAATAGAAGAATTTAACAACATTTCTGCAGTTTCAAGTGTATCCATAACACCATGGGACTGAGCGTGGCACAGATCTGAAGTTCTTTGAAAGGGTCAAATGCAATTTCCAGTATAAATATAGCCATGCAGTGGTTTAATAACTTAGCATTTAAATTGTGTCTGCTGAAAGCTTGGTATACAAGTTAAAAAGGCAGTTTCATTTTGGTTTAAAAAATGGTTTAAATTGTTAATACCATTTCAAAATATTTTTGTGGTTTGTGTGTGTGTTTTTTTTTTTTTTTTTTTAAATAACGCATGGAAATAGAGCTTAATTAGAAAACTGACACTTTCACACTGGTCTATTTCCCCCTGGGAAAGTCAAAAAGTGAGCGTTCGTCACACACAGCAGCTCTGGATTCCAGCCCGTGGTGATGTGAGCCTGTACAAAAATTTATTGTCATTTTCCACAGGCTTCACGTGCCAGTCATGAATGTCTTAATTATTTGGGTTTAATTACAACAACTCCACTTGGGATACCCTTGCAGATGGGTTTTCATTCACATTGCATCTGTCCTGATTGAGGGGAGAATTGTTAGAAGGGGACTGAACTAATTAAAAGAAAATAAAAATATTTAATTGTGAATCACACATCTATGTTTAAATCTAGGCTATCAGTTTCTGATAGCCTGGAAACACATATGTTGAGACTCAAGTCCCAGTTCAGCTGCCCATTTGTATTCTGATTTTTAGTATATCCACATGTTCTAAGTCTCACTTTTTTCCCCTTTTATGGAATAACTGGTGGGTTAATTCATCACACCAAACAAATTTACCTTTCCTTAATATGGGGTACACAACTATCTTTGTCCTGAGGACCTGATCCCTGCGCTGATCCCTGTCAAATACTGGGGTGCCATCACCAGTTGGGATTCAATTTTGCTCCAAGAGATTCAAAACAGAAGCTTTTTACCTCTAATATTTGATTAGTTTTGCTTTTACTGCCTCTGCAGAGCTAGATGGAAGCAAAGCCAAGAGGTTAAAAATGGAGATGGAGCAGGAAGTAAAGGAAAAGCCAGAAAACAGTGGTGTCTCATTTGGCAGATAAAGACTGATACACACTGATATCCATTGAAACATGGATATATTGTGGCCATTAGAATGGAGTCCCAGGGCAGCAGCAAGAGCTAAGATGACTCCAGCAAGGAATACGTCTGTATTAAAAATAGAGAGGTATACAAGAGTGTAGTTGCAGTTTGGGGCTGCCGTGGAACTAGAGAAAAGACCTTAGGAAAAGACCAAACGAGGGGATAGAGTGAAATGCACATTTTGCAAGTGGAGAGACCAACTGGGCTGATGAAGAGGCAGGGAGAATCAAGTTGCAGCAATTGAAGAAAAGCAGAGAGGACTGGACACTGCTCCTGAAAGGACTACAATCACCCAGACTGTGCAACAACCATGACTGTTCCCACTAAAAGGAATTGGAGTGTCATTCCTAGAAAAAGCAACAAATTCAGCAAAAACTTGCCGAAATAGAACAAAAATTTTAAGTCATGTTGGATTCTGTAAAAGAATCCATAGAAATGGGATGTTCTACACTAGCAGGAAAGGAGACTTGCAAGGTAACTGCGCATATCTTGCCATGAGCAAATCACTTGCAGAGTAAATGCAGGGGGATTGATCGTTAGCTTTTGGTCAAAATTTCACAGAAGAAAAGTAGGGGTTTAACTGGATCTTGTAGTGGAGAGAAGAGGTCTGACACTTCAGTTGGAACCTGACTCACTGTGGTCTAAACTTGCAGTACTCCTGTTGTTTCCTCAGGCGAGGGGGAAAATCCAGGAGAGTCTTGATTCCGATCGCAAGCCATTCCATGGCAGGGTGACTTCACAGGCTTCAGCTGAACTACTTCCAGTTATGCAAGGGTAAATGACTTCAGCACTAGGGCCAAGGTGCCCATGACTTCCCAATTCTCCAGCATCACGAATGATGCATGTTTTTAAAATGGACACGGGCACGTGCAGAAGTTGGGGCATCCCTGGAGATCACTTCCCCTTCAAAACAACGGGCATGGTGGAGAAAGAGTTTGCAAACAGCCGTGGCTCATTCCACCTGTGCCTTCTGCCCTCTCTGAGTGCTAAGAGATTGCCTGCCTACTTAAAGCTGCTGTTGGCTGCATGCATAATTCAGTGTTTATTTTAGTACAAGCGAAACAGGTACCACAAACGGCAACTCACACGATCATGAAAGGAAGCGAACAGCAAACGTGCTCAGAAGAGAAGAGCATCCTTTGATGGAATTCAGTCTTCATGAGACAGCCAAGAGCTCAGCCCTATGTCTCGCCCAGGATGCAGCGCGAGTGGTAGTTCTTGGCAGGCAGCTGCTGAGGAGAGGCGAGAGCGGCGGGCTGAGCTCGCAGCCACAGTCGATCCTGGCAGATACGATTTCATAGCCATACTTGGGATTTCTTACTGGGTACGGCTGCTCTCTCAAGCTGAATAAGGAAGCAAGAGTGAACATTGTCTCATGTTGCCCTTTTCATATTGAGAGTATTTGAAATCTCATCCTAGAAAATGACAGAACTAGTCAAAACCATGGCAAAATACTATGATGTCGGTTTTAGCTTTGAACCTTCTAATCTCAAACATTTCCTTTCTCTTCCTGTCTGAAATGACTTTTTTAAAAAGGTATTTTTTCTATAGAACTGAGTGAAAACACTATAAATATCAAAGCAAGATTCTTTCAAGCCTGAAAGATTTCCAGCCTAGCAATATAGATTACATTTGGTGTTAAATAGATATCCCCCCACTACTACTGTTGTGCAAAACTTCAGGGAAGGCAAGACTGAGGTCTCTTGAGGTCTCTTGATGTTAATACAAATACAATATTGCAGTATCAAATTCTAATGTTAACTTCCCTTTTAAAGGACACAGTGTGCTCTTATTCATGTAACTAGACACCAATGAAAAATGTTAACTCAGTTATTTATAACATTATATTTAGTAGACATTATTTTTAATATTTTCCTTCCTTAGTAATTCTTTTAGTCTTTCTGAAGGTTCATCAGGTGTTCCTGCAACAGGATTTAATCGTGACTGATATCACGTTTTTGCATGCATTAAGAGGCGTTTCTATAAAGAATTAAAGAAGTTGATAGGATTAATTAGTTAGCTGTCAGGGAATTTGCCCTGTATTGTGCAAGCTAGATATCCATATCCAACCTAGTAAATACAAAATCATGATTAAGGGAAGATACTTAGTTACGTACAATTGTAGCTACTCTAGCAAGTGAGATGGTGTAAGAATAGAAGAACGGTTGAGTAAAACAGTTGGTATTCAGGCCCATTCTTTGCATACACTTTGGGGAGTTTTCCTTCAGACCTTCTCTATTCTCCTGTGCACTGAATGCCTGGTTTAGTTTGATCTGAAAGGTATCTACTGTATGTCTCTCCAGACCACTGAACAATACAAACCAAAGCACTGTGAGGTTAACAGTGAGATTCACACAAAAGTACTACCCTGATCTGAATTAAGCTGCTAGTGAAATGCATCTTCTGTCCCAGTGAGTTGTGCAAGTGAGCTCACATTAAGTGAAGTGCTTTTCTTCTGGTAATGGCAGAGAAGCCTTTGGTACTATTACATGTCAATATCTTGTCCAGATCAATAATTTCTTAAATACATACAGCTTGACTTTTCCCTTGTGTTTAAATGCTATTTCAAGTTTATTGCTTGCTAGGAGGGCTTTAAATCATTTGAGTTTAGACTTCTTGTGGCACCTGAGGCTTGTAATACCACACCATAAATGTACTCTGCTACCCATTATCTTTAAAGCAGAGAAACAGTTTCCTTTCTACTTTTTTTTTCTTTTTCTTTATGAACTGTCTCTGACTCTTTAGTTGACTTGGTCAGTCTCTACTTTCCACTGACCTATAAATTAGAAGGGAAAATAAAATATGCAGAGCTGATGCTAAAATACCATGACATACTTCACTGGTTTACTAGGGAATAAACAAAGGACAGAGCTTGCCTTTTATAGATGCAAGTCTCTCTGCGCCAGAGTCTTATAATCTGCCTTTGCCAAAGTTTCATTACACACTCACTGTTTACGAGCCGGTGGAATCACAGCCTCAGTTAACTTCCATCAAAAAAATAAATCTGCATTTAAGTGCCTCACCAGAAGAGATTTTCCATCATGGGGAGGCTGTCACAAAGGAATCAACTGCAACATAACATATTGATGATGAATACAGATATTCTGACTCCTGTCAAGAGGCAATATTTGTACATAGACATTTCTGATCCATCATAGCAAATACCTTGCTCCATCAATGCCGAGGACAGTGGGCATAAATTCTCATGCCTAAGGCTCACTGGAATATCTGGAAAAGTGTGATTCAAGTCCCTTCTGTAGCTCAGCATGCGATAAACCCGTTTTATTACTGCCATTATTCCCATAAATATTTTTTAAAATGCCAAAGCTGTACATTTGCACAAAAATTGCAATAGCTGTACATAGCTACTCAGAATTAAGTTTATTTCCTTGTACCATTTAGCAAACATTTCTTCTCCTTCTTCTCGTCACCACTCTGTTTCAGATGCAAATACAACTAAGGTGGCAGTTTAAATTCAGCTCAGCTTTCCAAACACAACACAGGCTTTGCCAAAACCTTGAGCTGGCAGAATTTTTCAGGAGAGGCAGAGAATTTTAAGGCAACCTGAACAGCTCTGTTTTCAAATGCCTCTTTCCCTGCTCCCCGTATGGCCGTTTGATGGCTACCAGCAGCTGCCTGAAAGTACTGAGGTTTGGCATGTTGAGAGGCAAGTGGCAACAGGAGGCAGGATCTGGCAGGCAGTAAGATGATGTATGTTTTGGAGTGCTTCATACTGACCACTGGAATGAGCTAGAGAACAGAGCTTTAATCAAAAGCCACTAGTCTGGAGCTATTTTAAAGCTGCCTCAGCAGCTCACCTGGCAACAGCCTTACACATATGCCGTAGTATTGCAAAACATATTATCCTACTGTACTCTGACTGTGCCCACAAAATTATGGTGATAACTACCACTGTCAGACTTCTCCTGCAGAGTGCTTCCACTGCTGCTGAATTTCTACTGCTGAATTCTAGTTACAGCGGTATTAACCACAGGCAGTTTTTGAATATGTTACTCAAGCGGTTAAAATAGATGATATGATTAAAAAATTCTCCAAGATATTCCTAAATGTGGAATAATTTATATCTCCAAATGAAGATGTACAAGGCCCTGTTAAGGTGAAAATCTTGGTCACAGTTCTAGCAAAAGAATGCAGTGAGCTTTTAATACATATTTCAATTTCCAAGTGACTTATGTGACATCCAACCTTGTACCTACCATTATAGAAATTCTGCTCACTGACAAGCTTCCTGTCACTCTTTGCTCATGCCGGCTCCAGTAGAAAGGAAGGATGCCTTCCCTGCTGAGCTGAAGCCGTGTGTTGCAGGCACTCAAACAGCCGTAGATGGCAGTGCAGATCGGCTGATTAAGTAGCCCCAAGCTCAATGTAGCCTATGGATACGAACAAGAAACAGAGATATTTTTGCAGATTATTGGACATTTCTTTCAGGATAATATGGTGATGCTGACCTTATGGCTTATATTTTCATGTCTGCTCTTGAGATCAGACATCCATACCTCCCCAGGAATAGCCACTGACTCCTGAAACTGGAAACTGAGTTTCACATCCCTGCTTTGTTGGGATCAATCAGCAGTTTGAAGCAAAGTCTCCCGCATCTGAACTGAGTGCCCTGAACACACTGCTACTAGCTTGTCATGTACTGATAACTTTGCAGTGTCAGGGCACTAGTTGCAAAGGAGTCCCAATCTGATGAATTACAATGTATGGCAAGGGGTGAGAACTGTAAGATAGTGATGAGCATAACTTATTAAACAACATCACAGCAAACTACCTGATTGAGAGGAAACTTCCTCTGCAGCTCCCAAGGCATTTCCAAAGGCATCCAGCTGTCCTAAGAGCTTTTGAGTATCTTCAGTGAGTGTGGGAGGACACTGGGTTTGAATGTTCTGCTATTCAGAAGGTCTATGGGGCCATGCTGTTTTTTTGTTATCAAAAGGTACTTTCGTCTGTCAAAGAAGTAGCAAGCACTAAATTTGTCCCCACGCTTTTCCTCTGAACCCAGTTATCAGCATATGGGGCCTTGTGCAGATTTAATTTTTGAACTTTCTGAAGTGTGCTTTATATTTCCCCCTTCCCTTTCAGGAGCGCACACTAAAGGATCAATATTGATCAAGAGCCTGGCCCCAAAAGAGCCTACCCCAAAATGGCCATCGGTGCATTTTTAACGGTTAACACTACTGCGTTTCTCCAGATGATTAATGTGTTGGTTTCACTCTTGAAGGAAGGAAAAGAAAAAGAAAAAGGGAAAAATAATTTTCTTACTTTGGATTCTTAGCCCAGAACATATATTTTCTAAAAAATAATAAGCAAGGAACCACAAATATCATGGCTAGTTTGTTGGTCCCAGGCTATGCAGGCCTCTCGGTGCAGGCAGGGGGCACACGTATTCACACAGAGGAAACTTGCATGCAGACTAAAACTAACCTTTAACATTTTCATCTAGGAGATTAGGTAGCTGCTGCTCTCAGTATCAGCTGTGAAGCATTTGACACCAGCAAGTGCCAGACAAAGTATGTGACTGATCTCTGGATGATAAGCCTATCTCCTCCAACAGTAATAACTGCCTCAACCTACCCAGCACATTCCCTGGCCAATTAACATCTTAACTGCACATGCATTACCTAAAAGATCTAGAGAATTTGACAAAGGATTAGATTAGATAGTTTGACATTATTTTTGTCAGGATCCTACTCATGTAGTATCTTCGCTCTATACAGATAGGTTTAACAGCATTGTCTGGTAGGGAACTGTTGCCACTAGTTGGGTTTTTTTTTTTTTTGGATAAGCAGAAATAGGGACGCTCCTAGGTAATAGCTATGGACTAGACTATGGCCTTATGCTAAGCTAGTAAGCATATAACATACGATAGGTCTTTGTGAAGTTGCCTAGTAGAATGGTGATGGGCTGGAATGTCCTTTTCGGTCATGTACACAGGCAGATGAACACACAGGTCCACATTGGAGGCTGCTTTGAGCTCCTTCAGAAAACACAGACAATACATGTGTTAAATACTAGGGATTTCTCCCTTGCAGGACATTTGCTTGGCATCATTCCAGGTCAGATTCAGTTAACATGCCTGTAAAACCCTCTAGGAACTAGAAACTCTAGGAACTAGATTAGTGCAAAATCAAAGCACTGTCCATCTTTAAGTGCAGTTAATCTTGCCATCTCTGGATCTGAGGTTTATGTGCAGTTATCCCATTTTACAGACAAGGTAGGAAGCAGACTTGACTAAGGTCATGCAAGAAGCCTGTGAGAGGATGAGGTTTTGCACTGCCTAATGTTACCTCTCCTGCATGAGGCACTGTCTCCAGAGCCATATGGGAGGTTTGCCCTGATCACTTCAGTGGGTACTGTAAGGAGACGAGGAGAATCCCTGCTGCAAGCTCCCCTTCCTACATATGCTCCAGAGCAGTGTGAATGCATCAGGGGTACCATAAGGGGAAGAAATGAAGAGAATTGTGTAGGAGGATTTAGAGAGCTTTGATCGGTTTGTTAAGATGTTACTGAGAATAGCAATGCTCTTCCCTCTGGAAAACCTAAAGATTGCAGTACTCTCCCCTAACACGAGACAATCTGAAACCCCATGGGATGGGTAGTCCTGAGGGACATCACTGGGCCTCAGAAGCTTCTCTGAGTAAAAATAATCCTGATGCTTTTGCAGCACCTGGGTCCTAAGACACTTCATGCACTAAAGCAGCTATGTTAAAAATCCCACCTTATCCATTTCTGACATGCTGATGCTTGGAAGAGCTGAGCTCCAAGTGGAGCAGCATGTCACCCTGCTCTTGCTGAGGGAAGGAAATGTGGTGAGGATGAAGAATGCAATTACTCAGCCTGGAATTTGACCAGAACGCTGAGAATACCACCCATCTGTTTGCAGAAAAGAAGCTTATTAGATCTCTAGTTACAAAACAAAGAGATTAAAAAATCCCTCTAACACAATAAGCTTTTGCTGCTTCAAGGCAAGAATTGCAAGTTCTCCCTGAATACCACAGATATTGATCACACCTCAGGGCTGAGCTATGATGCAGCCTGCAGCAGTGGCACCAGCCCTTCGTCTCATCCATAGGCAGCAAAGTACCTCGAAGGGCTGCCCAGAGCCATGGGCACACCCCAGAGCATGTCAAGCTGGGCAGCACGGGACCCAACGAGGCTGCTCACAGCACTGGCACCAGCTGTGCCTTTGGTCTTGGGAATTGACTTCTGCACTGGGAGAGCTGTTACTGGAAGCTTCCCAACACTTCAGTATCTCTGTGTAGAGGTACATAACCTTGTTCTGATAAAAGACAGACAGAAAGACAGAAAAACAAGGCAAACTTGCAGATGTCTCTTTCACTGAAGTGATGGGTTAAAATTCATAGTTGGCTGCAAAACTGAATGTTGGATGGGATGAACTGGGATGAAAAGATAGCACTTACTAATTAACACACATTTATTACTTGATTGAGACTGTTGCCACTAGTTGGGCTTAAGTTTACACAGAAACCAACTTAAGTTGTTCTAAAAGTCTATATTTCCCTTTCAAATGGGCCAGCATCTCTTTAAATCTGCTTGAAAGCTTTGTAGATTGAAAGCAGTGCTCTCTACTACATGTCTAGCAGCACTCTGGGAATGCTAGCAGGATGCAAAAGCTCTACAACCATATGGGGACTATGAGAAGTGGCCAAATACGGTACTGCTTCACCTTCCAAAAATGCCTTAGGTGGTGCACATATCCGAGCAAGTTTTCATCACTACATACAAAGTGAACTGTAACAGAGAACCTTCTCCATGCAGCTCAGCTCTTTACCCTACATTTTTACAGCAAAAACTACAAACAATCCTGCTTGTTTTATTTTTGGAAGCAGAGGCCTGGGAAGTACATGGTAGCTAGAGCAGGTTGCCTCAGCACTGGAGCAACTGAAGCCCTGCCAGAGGCTCCATGCGTTGGCACTCGGGAAGGAGGAAGTCTGCCCAGCCCAGCGCTGCGGGAGGGTTCAGGGCTTTGCTGTTCTGTGCTGCTGTAGGGCAGTCACTGGCATCACAGGCAGCTGTCAGAGACCATTAGGATGGACAGTGCTTCACTGTGGTTCAAATGAGAATAGAAGAGGTGCATCATGTGAGAGTGCGGTCCAGATAATGGGACAGTGGAGAAAAGGCTTAATAGCTTCACTTCTGCATATGATCTCGATCTGTGCCTGTCTTACCACAAGAGTTATTTGCATCTCAGAGAAGAGCTGTTCCTGACAAGAGGAGTGCACAGACCTGGTGTTAGCTTCCTCCAGGTGGCCTGTGTACAGCTGGATTTCACACAGCAGCAGCTACCTAGTTAGCCCTAGCTGGGAGAGTGGACACTCCTAGGGAAAAAACAAAATCTTTGGAAGGAAACTTTCCCTTCTTTTTACATCTAGTAATGCAGGGTACCTCAGTGGAGAAATTTCTACAATTTGGTTTCCTTTTTGTGATGAGAGCCGGTGAATTCTGAGCCAAACTTTGCAGGAGCAAAGAAAACCACAATAGTTTAGTTTGAGTGAGAGGAGAAGGAAGCAGCTCTCCATCATTTTGTGTCCAGGGTCTCTTACCTTTACACAAACCTGCAGAGTTCCAAGGAGATTCCATAAATTCTATTTAAGCAGAACTGCCTGCAACAATTTGAAACGTACATTAATAGAAATGATTTTGTTGTCTTTGCCTACACCGCAGTTCAGTGTTTTGTGCCAAATTGGACTTCAAGGTGATACTTTTAAGATTTTGGTTTTCTTCTGTGAGCAGTATATGCACAAAGAATGGAAGCAGAGGAGTATTTGAAATAACACGAAGCTTCAGACTCTGTTGATGGAACAGGTGATTTTCCCAANTGTCCAGGGTCTCTTACCTTTACACAAACCTGCAGAGTTCCAAGGAGATTCCATAAATTCTATTTAAGCAGAACTGCCTGCAACAATTTGAAACGTACATTAATAGAAATGATTTTGTTGTCTTTGCCTACACCGCAGTTCAGTGTTTTGTGCCAAATTGGACTTCAAGGTGATACTTTTAAGATTTTGGTTTTTTTCTGTGAGCAGTATATGCACAAAGAATGGAAGCAGAGGAGTTGATGGAACAGGTGGTTTTCCCAAAATCCTGTTTAGCTTAGGCTCCTTTTTTATTTTTCCCTGGGTTATAGGAAAAAGTTCTCTGCCAGCATAAGAAATAACCTCTTTTCCTATGTTCGTGCACCTGATGTCTATAATAGCTGCACCTGCGGAGACTCTGGAGTGTGGGGGTGTAAGTGCAGCTCCTGGCAGGAGGAGGAGCAGGAAGTCTGCCTGCTGCCTCCTCACTGCCCAGGGCTCTGGAGAAGCCTCTGCCAGCCCTGTGTTGGAAGGAGACAACATTCACTGATGGATCTACTTAGCTCAGCTGTCTTTAAGGAATGTAAATAAAGAGAAAGAAAACAAGTTAAAAGAATGTAATGAGGCAAACTAGTATTGACATTCATCCCATTTTCCAAAAAATTATGTAATCATTTTATTTCAGGGCCATATAGAAGTGCTCGAGTTAACCCTTAATTTCACTCTCCAGTGGCAAAAGTGGATGCCATTATCTACATCCAGAATGAAACAGAATCATGGAAAGAACCTCAAAGGTATAAAACAATCCATCTCTCAGGCTTGAAAGCTACAGATAAAATGGAAATTTTACACAATGAAATAGAGACAATTCCTGCTTAGCACTAGTGACAAGCAGAAGGGGAAATCTTGGCATATTTTGGCAGAGGCATAAATTCCACCCAGTTCTTTGTTCTTCTGTTTCCCACCATTTGTTGAATTCTTCTCCTCTCTCCATGATTTATTTAAGAGCTCTTACAGATGTTTTATATTTCTTCTGATCACAGTTAAACACTACTTACATTGTTTTTTTAAACAATATGTAATATATAATTTTGTGTTAAGCTCCATTTTTCCAAAACCTGTGTTCCCTTGTGCCTTTTGTTCTCATATGTTATCCATTATAAAAATGAATTTGTTAACCAGAAATTATTCCACAAATATTTTTAAACTTCGTTCATTCTGTCTGCCTCTATGCATTTCACCTATCTTTATAGCAAAAGGGTACTACGTGGAACTGTGGTCACTAGCATATTTGCAGTTTCACACTTGGCCCACGATAAGCTGATATTTATGAAAGACTGGGATATATAATTCAGTCTCGCTTGCTTAAAAAGAGCCCAACAGTAGTTGTGCTATGGGATCAGGTGATGGAGCCCAAGTAGCAGCTTTTCCAGGCATAGGACCAGCTCACATCACAAGACAGAAGTAGGAGAAATCAGAATTACTCCCTGAAGGAGGAAAAAAAAAAAANGAAGGGATATTCCTATTGCTTTTCACTGCCTATCTGAGCAGCTGGACAGTGCAAACGGCATCCGTAGCCGTGGGTTGGCTCCAAGGAGCGCTGTCGGTCTCTGCTTTCCCCAACCAGGATGCAGTCCTGAGTCCTGCACTCGGATGTATCGGACTCTGGCTGGAAGATGCTGTTTTTCGAACTGCTGCACTGCCAGAAGTGCTAACAAACCAGGGCAGTGTTGAGCAGGGGCCTGGAGCAGAATTGCTAATTGGGCTGGGGGGGACCAATGGGTCTGTGAGCAACAGCTGGGAGAAAAGTATTCCAGGAATCTATCACATTATGATGATGTTTTCCTGCTTTCTTCCTTCCTCCTTCCTTTTGGTCTCTCAGCTTCTTTCAAACAAAGCCAAGTTAAGTGGTCCCAGGCACCCATATGCCAGAAACACCAGTTAGGATTGAGAGAGATTGTTTCCTTTTCTCTTACATTCAATCCACATGCAAGGAAGAAATAGAAAGTGAAAAGGCAAGTTTCACCCCAAATCACCTCCTGCAAATCAACCACTTCCTCATTAACTCGCTGCTTTCCTGTGGGCCAAGAGAGCAGGAACAGAGGCACACCAGCAGGAAACACTTCTCCGTAAAACACTCCCACAGCACCTGGACGCAGCTCAGCGTATGGAAGTGCCAGCACTGGTTGGCATGGCTGGGCAGTGGGGGGCTCAACAAGAGCCTCCCCACTGACAGTCAAAACATCACCAGAATTGGGGGAGGTAGCCCAAGATTACAGAGGATGGCTTGTTTTGTGCCTCTACAAAGACAGCTTTTCTCTTCTGCATTGAATCCCATCTGTGACAGTGCTTGCGCAGCAGCCAGAAGGTTACCTTGCATCTTGGGCTGCACATCCTGGTGAAATGCTGCAGTGCAACCAGAGAGCGAAGCCACTGAATTGTCCTTCAGGGTCATGCAAATAATCCATGGATAACAGATGTTATCTTGTCGCTCAGAAGAATAGGAGTTACCACCAGAGAATCTACAGCATTTCCAAGGGAAGAGGCCACCCTGCTTTGCAGTAAGGTTCAGTCATACCTGCACCCATGGGCGGTTTGTCTGTAGAAAGACTGTCTGTGAATGAGAAATTTGCCTGATGTTCTGGGAGCAAATAGAACCAAGAAGATGTGTACACCAGTTCTTCTCCATTTAGTCCTATTCTAAGCTTATTCCTCAATTATATATCTGTAGAGTTTCTACAAGCAGTTATTTTAAACAGTGCTTTGAGGGACGTGCTACTAACTCATCCAAAGAGTAGGTCTCCTGAAAACCTTTAAGAGGTTGTAACAAACCTTTAAGAGGTTGATGCCTACATCAGGCATTTTGCAGACCACTTTAAATGTTATCCTGGGTGCTGGTTTATACTCTTAAGAAATTCTTACCACATCGGTTACGAGTGGAGCCATTGATCCAATAACATTTATTTTGGTGGGATGAGGCAATGGCCACTTCCCGCTCAGGAAGTGTGGTGGGCTGAGCACAGCGTGAGATGAGAGGCTGAAACTCCCAAGTCAGCGTTTTGTTGCCTTTCCGTGGAGGGTAAGATTTCAAGCTGCAGAACAGTCCTTTAACTTTTCTCTTTTATGAGGTCAGGCTTTTGTGTAAGAAGAGAGGGGGATCTTTGCCAGAGTCCACACTGGACTTGCTCTTGTTTTGATTTGTGTTATGGTTGAGAGCTCTGTGCAGCAGGAAATGCGACTTTGAGCAGCAGCTCAGGCTTTGCTGAGAGCGAACAGGGGCTGCAGCACTGAGATCGCCCAGCAGCGGAGAGACTCCTGGCTCCAGCTGCACTCCCTGGAGGCTGCGTCACTCACATACTCTTCCCTTCTACACAGTCCTCAGCCACAAGTCTCTGATTTGAGCAGTGCCCAACAGGAATGAAGGAATAAGAGAAAAAAAATCTGGAGAGTTGACCAGGCTATGAGAGAAGGTTAAAGATGCCCACATAAACCGAGTGGGAGGCAGTGGAGAGCAGGCTGTAAAACCCTAGGACTGGATGAGAGGAATCCTGTAGGATATTATATGCAACCATTTCCATCATCTTCCTTTAATCAACTGCAGTTTATTAAAGCCTACAGGGGCCTCCAGGGAAGTTTTAGAAAGTCTTTTAAAACTGTTTGGCTGGATGAGAGCATCAGAAGGTGTCCTGTAGCAAACAGTACTTGCAGGAGCAGAGAAGTGAACTGAATAAATGGCCAGCCTTGGTGCAGGTGCCAGCTTGACTGCGGGCACAAGTCTGTGCTGAGAGGAATGCTTTAAGGATACGACAATCAGCAGAAATGGCTCGGATATGAACGCAAACACTGCAGACCCATACTTACTCCTGACCTTGCAGTATTTCTCACAGGATGCATAGCTAAGAAAGGCATCCCGATGAAGAATATCCACCTTGAGAAAGCCCAGTGGTGCATTGGAAAAGATCTCCCTTCGTAGGAGGCTCAGAGAGGTTTTGCAGCCTGCAGTAACCTGCAACAACATTGTTGAAATGGTTCAGTTCCAGTTAGGCTCGAAGTCTAACCCTGGTTCTCACCACACACCTCAGTAACAGCTTGGAGGAGATAGGGACAGGAGACCATGAGGTCTAACTCTTATCATGAGCATATTAGTCTGGTTCTAAATGTTGTCTCAAAAGCAGGTAGATTTAATGCCTTCTTGGCCATAGAAATGGACTGGTCATGAGTATCTTATGGTGGTTGTGAATTTTCTTCTGCCTAAACCTATTCAGAACCAACATAATTCCTTTTATGCCAACACCCATTTGGATTTAAATAACTTCCTCTCTCCCACCTCTGCACTTACCTTCTTTTTGCGTAGACTCCCTCCAGACTCTCTAGCTAAACAAACAAAACACTTCTCCCATCTGCTCCTAGGACAGACTCTCCTTTCCTTTCTGCTTCCAAATTTCAATGCAAAAAAGTGTTGCATTCTGACAACTCAACATTTCTCACCACATAAGAGTTTCTGTAGAAGGGAGAAAACAACCAGAAAAACAAACCAAACCAAACGACCGATCCAGTTTGCCCCTAAATGTCACCAGAGCATTTGGCACCAGCCCGAGGGTCAGTGCCAGGGAGCCAGCTTGGTTCCAATGCTCCTGGGGCTCGGCAGAGGCCTGGGGGGCACAGAAGAGCTCCTAAGTGGTTTAAAGCAAACAAGTGCCTCTTCCTTGGAAAAGCCAGTTGAGACAACAGGAATTTGCTGCCCATCGAGGGCTGCCTGTGAGACAGGGCAGAGAGCTGCTTTTTCCTGGGACTGTGCAGCAGCTGAGCTTCAGCAGGGCACAAGATTCTTTTTCAGGGCTGCAACATTAATAGTCTGCCTTTAGTTCAGAGAACAAAACCAGAGGAATTTGATCCCAACTAGTGAACCAAAAAAATGCCAGACATTTTCTGAATGTCTGTGTTATTAGAGGACTAGCCAGGGATGAGTTATTTGTCTTTGAGCTATACAGCTGGTAGAGTTCTGAGAAATGAAGTCACGGCATTCAGCGTGCCCCGGCTGCAGCAGGCGTTTCTCTTTGAACTGTAAAGGTGGCCCTGACTGCAAGAAGTGCAGAAACATCTCACCAGCCACCACCCAATTCTCTCTAAGATCAAAAGAGACTCACAGCAACACCTGAACTTACCTCATTTTAAAGATGATCCTGTAATTGAGCAAATTAGTCCTGCTTTCACCGTCAGCAGTGTCACCACAGGTATGACTTAGCCCTTCAGCACTTGCGAAGGGTTTTTAGCAGAGCTGCAACCCGTCCCAAGAGCAGTCGTACCCAGTGGGGCTGCAGCCTGTGCTGTACAAATGCCATGGTTCATCTGCACTAGTGGGGAATAACTACAGACTGTACAATCCCTCCTTGGAAGGAACGCTCTGAATCAAGTGTCTAAGGTTTTCTTTGCTACNGCCCTTCAGCACTTGCGAAGGGTTTTTACCAGAGCTACAACCCGTCCCAAGAGCAGTCATACCCAGTGGGGCTTCAGCCTGTGCTGTACAAATGCCATGTTCATCTGCACTAGTGGGGAATGACTACAGACTGTACAATCCCTCCTTGGAAGGAACGCTCTGAATCAAGTGTTTTCTTTGCTACCTCAATTTATATACTTTCAGATATTCTCTAGAATTTGAAGGTAACCCAGCACCTTCTGGGTGCCAGCACTTACCTGTTAAAGGGAACATCAAGCACATCGCCCGTGTCCTTACCTTGTTCTCCTCGCAATGCAGCAGAGATGCAGCAGGGTGCTTCACAGCATCTACAGAAGGGCAGGAGCTGCTGCCTCACTGTTTTGCCCTCTGCTGCTGCTCCCTGGGGGTGTGTTTCTCCAGTACAGTTTTGACCTGTCTGTGCTGTGACATTTTGCTCCTTCTGGCCACTTTCCCAGGACTATTCAAACAACTTCCAGGCTGCACTGGCATCTCAATTTGACAGCAATGAGTCCCACCAGGCTTTAAGAGAGATCTTTCAGCAAAATCTGGAGAAGCTTGTGCCTGTGCAGGCTCTCAGCCCCAGCAGGAAGGCTCTTCGCTATCAGAATAGCTCTTCCTCCGCTCCAAAGGCGGTAACTGGATCAGCACCTTTAGTGTGTAGGGGAAAGAGTAGGGAACACCAGAAGGGAATACCTGCCATCCTCATCTGCAGATATTAGTCTGCTTGGGGACTAAACACCAAGAGCTGTTGCTAGCAAATACTTTTGAGAGAGGACTGTGGGTTATGTTTTCTATTCATGGCTGTTACCCTTAGAATTAGGAATAATTTTTAGTTTAGGAGACGTTCAGCAGATTTAGAGTTTTTCCAGGTCTAGGCGGGGAGTAAGAAACCCCTTCTAAAATAAAATTTTGCACTTAGCCTCTTTTCAGATAGAAAGACCGCAGACAAGCCAAAACAGGAGCAATGTGGTCTTATAACAAAATGCAATTTTGCTAATGAGTCTCTATTAAGAGCCACTCAGGTGACTTGGAAGAGACTGGAAATGACTCCTGAACAGTCAGGAAAGTTACCCGAAGCCTCTGTCGCTTGGACAGACAGACTAGAGGCTCTGCAAGCATCACAGACATGTGCCCAACTTGTGGTGCCAAATTCTGTCCTTTCAGGGCTGCTTCACAAGCACAAGAACTGAGCCTGCTGTCACTAGTGTCAGCTGATAAATATCACTGCGGGATTTGCTCTTAATTTGTAGGAGATACTGCCCCTGACTGCGGTAATAAATATCAAAACCCTGTTTTCTCGTCAGATACATGACTGCAGCTAAGTCTGCACAGCTTGACACATACTGACTTTTTTCCAAGGAAGAAAAGTCAACCATGGGCACATAAAAGCAGACAGAAACAGAGTAAGCCAAAACCAGTTACAAAAAAGGAAAATAGAAAAAACATTTAGCTGAAGTCTCAGAAGACTAATGAGACAAAAGTTCGGTCTAGGCCTGAAGAACATACCCATTTTGCTTCCTAACATGCCTCAGTCTTAGGTCCTAAGCCAAATATTCCCACAATAACTGCCTTGCTTGAACTTGCTGCATTTCAAATCCAGTCATCTTTAAATTGTTAGTAAAGCAATGCATTCCCCCCCACTATAAAACAAGCAATATTACAACACATATATGCATTTAGCATCTGCTTGAGGGACTAAACGTTTCAGACCACTTTTGTCATGTATGCCACTTCTTTAGACAATCTGCACAGAAAAAAACCTAAAACCTCAGACTAAATCTAGAGAAACTGTCCTAACATTTTTAAAATATAGCATTGCCTTGAATCTCTTGCTGTTAAAAAATGCAAACAAAAGATGGGTACTTGGAAGAGACAAAATGCTCGACCTTATATAGCTGAAGGCAAAGAATAAGTAATTGCAGACAGACACAGCAATCATGAATGTGGTGGTGCTAACGTCCAAGTCTCGCATAGTTGCCGATGACTAAAGGCATTTGTGAGTAAACTGGTTCTGTGGCTAAATGGCCAGGCTGGAGACCTTGGTGCCTCAGCATTTTCATCTTGTTTTGCAGGCCACTTTGGTAAAGCAAGAGGCCTCTTTTAATAAGTCCGAAGTATTAAAACAACCACTTATTGGATAGAAAAAGTTAGAAAAAACTGCAGAGATAAGTAGAAGCTGGAAGAGAAATGAGCTTTGTGCCTTAGCCGAAGTGGTTAAAACACGAAGTGAAGCCAAGGCACCGAGCAGAGATTCTTGCAGATTAAATTCAACTCCAGAAGACAGGATGTTTGTCTAAAGCATTGGCAGTGAAAGACAGGGTTGTTCTTGGCACTAATCACAATCGCTGTTTAAGTCTCTCTGCTATATAGTTACAGGGAAAGAATGCATTTGATTTCGGTGGAACTGAGTACAGAAATATTAATCCCTCCCCCCTCCCCTTAAAAACCCCAAGCACTTAGTGAGCTAAATAGGAGTATAAATATTAACTCTTTCCTGGGTAGGGTTACTACTATTGCTGTTCTGCCTAGTTCCTGGACCATAGCAACTTCATTAGCTATTAAGTTCACTGCAGCCTTCTCAGAGGTCTTGAACAAACTGGCTCCCTTCCCACACCGCAATTTCACCGTCCATAAAGTGAGACCCACCCGTAGTGCTTCATAAACTACAGATGAAAAGTGCTCTCTTCTTACCTGCGGTGATCTTGCGACGGGGATTATGGAGCAGGTGCTTTTAAGCAGCTCCAGGCAGCAAAGCAGAGGGGACACACATCATCTCTGAGGGGCTGAAAATCCCTAATTTTGCATCCACTTAGCCATGCGCTGAATTCCATTCAGGTCAAGTTGAATAACTGCATTGCCTTGAGAGCACATGAAGGACTTTTTGTTTGTTTTTAAATAATGCAAGCATATGCTACAGCATTTATTTTTGAATTAAGGAATAAATACCTTTTCAGTTCCAGGAGCAGGAGTGGTAAAACTATTACTTGACAGCACATTCATAATAAAATGCAATGTATTTATAGTCAAGCTGGAAATGGTACTAGTAGGTACAAACATGGATTTATTGTGTACTAAATATTCAGTGTGCTAAATATTCAGTATTTTAAATATATATTTTAAATAGTCTAAAACATAGCTAATGCTTCCATATCCTCGATATTAATATTGATTTAACCAACCCTAAAAGAGGAACTTCTTCAGTCTTGTTTCTACATGGGGAAAGCTACCACTTCACCAGCAAGGTGACATGCACGGCTGGGTCTGGACCCACCTGACAGGCGCCCATGGCCCAAGAGGTGCTGCCCCAGCACCAGGGCAGTCGTGCTGGAGCCGTCCCCGCCAGCTGCGGAGCCACCTGCAGACCCCAGGGGCATTGACTGTGTATGCACACACACGGAGCCATGTTGCGGTGCAGACCAAAGCGTACATAAAAGCAAAGCAACCAACCTTCCTCCCAGAACATCCCAAATAAAAAGCAACATAACAACATGTGGCATGCTCAAATCACTCATGTTTTCATCTTCTGCATGCTACTCACATGTAGGTAACATACACTTATTTTTAAGGCATAATACACAAGGTAACAAGCAGAGCTTCAACCTGAACAGTCTCCTCTTTCATCTGGANGCCGTGTTGCGGTGCAGACCAAAGCGTACATAAAAGCAAAGCAACCAACCTTCCTCCCAGAACATCCCAAATAAAAAGCAACATAACAACATCTGGCATGCTCAAATCACTCATGTTTTCATCTTCTGCAAGCAGAGCTTCAACCTGAACACTCTCCTCTCTCATCTGGAAACTCTGCTTTTCCCTGCCTTCCAGACAAATAACTTCTACCATATTTGGCTTAAGTAGCAAAACAATCTGTTTCCTGACAACCCTACAACGCAAGTCACAAGTATGAAATACCAAAAAAAGGAATTCCTTCAAGAGTTTATTGTTGGTAAACACAAAAAAATTATTTTTCTGGCCAGAGCAGCACTACACATTAGTGTTGTCACAGGGCTCTAGGCCCCTTTGTGCCTTTGCTTTGGGTTAAAGCTTCAATGGGAGGATGCAACAGTGGGAGTTCACTCCAGCTTGTGATGACAAAACTGCCTTGAACACAAGGTTCTTCCAGTGCAACAAAGTTCACTGATTTGAAATAAAAAAGAAGTCTCTACTGCTTTGCTTGAAATAAGTGACATAATAGCAACTACTTTTACCTCAACAAATAAGAGAAGAAAATCTGTAGGCGGAATGGTTCCTGTTAGGTGCAAACTACCAGGACGATGGTATTTCTAGGTGCTAGAGCTGCTTCTGCCTGCCCCTGAGTCTGGGCCAGGTCTAGTTCAGGCTTCTTCTGCTGTTGAATCCCTGGAAGGCTGAAGCTCTGCAGCCTAGCAGCCCTCAGCAGCACCTACCCTACGCAGCGGTTAGCAGCGTCCAAAGCTGCAGCAGGGGAGTTTGACACTGCAGAGACTGTTGTCTCCAGGTAGGAAATATCAGATTCCAGGGCCTGACTTGATAGGAAGCAGCTGGCAAACTACGCAGGCAGGATTCAGATCACTAAATACCAGTGAGTGCTGCTCAGGCTGCAGCTCCAAGCCTGCTCCTCCTGCCCACAGCTGGTTGTGGCAGTGAGACATGGGACACATGGCCCCTAACCTGACATGACAACTGCACGCGTTAATTTATACCCCTGCAAGTACTGAGATCTTGGATGGGCAATAATTCTCCTCTTGTAGTTCATTGTGATGCAATTGCATTAGGACAGAACTTTTATAAAGGCACAAAATTATGCAAAATCATATAATAAAAACTTTGGGGAGTATAAATTAGTTATGGCACATGCAATACTCCCTGGGGTGAATCTTTTACAAGTTTAGCCTGTTTAAAAGCAAAAGTCTACTCATGACTACTTAGGTGAGGAGCTTTCTTGAATATTTATTCATCTCTTCATTAGGAATTAAGCGATGAAGATGCAGAAAATCAAAGGGAAAGGAGTAGATGAAACAGAAGTCCAACCTTCAAATTGTTTCATAACTTTTCTTGCTTTGAGGTTTCTGATGTAGGAAAAGTTTAGAAAAATAATAAAATGTTCAGTTCAAATTATTATCCAGACATTTGGGTAAAACAACGCTAGATTATTTGTACACAGACAACTTTGAGGCATTTTGATTTTAATTTGCATACAATTTCTTAAAGTGAATTCCACATGAAGAAGGGTGAGATACAACAGTGCTTGGTTATCATTTCACAAGTTAACAGAACAAAGCAAACATCTGCCCTTCTTTTAGGCAGCCTCCAGCCCTTACCCCAACTTGCCGTCAGCCTCCATGCCTAATCCAAGCATGGACTAGTCCCACACTCCACAGATGTGCACACGTGGACTTCAGTGGTACTGAAAATTGCAACAGCAAGAATAAACCAAAATAGAAAGTCTTCAAGATGAGTTTATAACCTCTAAATGCTTCCCAAATCAAGACCCAAAATTCACAGTAAAAAAATACTTCAATTGTTCAGCTCAACTGCTTATCTGACTGTGGTTCCTCTGTGGAACAGCTGGTAGCTAAGGAAAAAAATAACACTTTTTGCCAAATACGATGGTGCAATAAATCACAAATCAAGAGACCTCAAGATCATTGTACTGAAATGGACTTCCCAGACAACCTTATCTGGACCACAACTTGAACATACTCCCCCCTTCAACACACTGATAAAGTTTTCTAGCTGTACAATTTCTGCACTCGCACTTGACCAGGCTTTTAGCTTCTTACAAACTGGCACATACCATCCTCGCTGATGACCAATGCCAATTCCTGATTAAAATATATTACATTATTGTGGCTACAATAAAATACTGGTATTAAGGACAGCATCATCTTTCTTCATGCTTCAAATGAGACTTAAAAAAAAAAAAATTTAAACAATGCTTGAAAGGGGAACATGACCAAAGCTGTTTTAATGATCATTCCAAAGGGAGAGATGGGAATGTGAGGCTATCCAGGTAAACATGAGAAAAACAAGAGAAAGAGCCATAAACTATAAAGCTTGACACACCAGCAAGGCAAAAGCAGCAGAAAATCCATATTGTAAGAGCTGTCTTTGCTTAGGTCTTACAAAAAGAAAAAATTACTTAGCCTTCTACCTCAAAGTTTACAAGAAGGATTTTTTTGGTATAGGAATTCTTAACAGAGTTTCTGTGACACTGCTCACTGAATTTATTGTGTAGAGGATGAGTGGAGGAAAATAAATCAAATCAATTGTGCTGAAATGGAAGCTACAGAACTTGAACGCTCAAGAGCAGTCGGCACACGAGTCAACACACCGCAGCACGGCAGCACCTGCGATTCAGCTGCGGATTTGCTGATTTCTTCCTCTCAGCAATGTGGTTTCTTCATCAAGTCTATTGAGTCTACAATATTTCTGTACCAGAGAAGACATTAAAAAAAAAAACAAAAAAAAAAACTTTGTACACTTTAATATTAATTCTCTAGTCACGTTTGCTATATATTTAACACTAGTGTGATGAAATATCTGATAATTATATTTCATGCGTATACTTAAATGAGGAGTTAGCACTATCTAAACTGCTAAATCTAGCACTAGAGGGTTACTTTTGAGTCTACAAGACAAATATTTCTGCAACAGTGACAACTACATGGGTATGCATATAACATAAGAGGCTCAGCTGGATGTGCTTGGCAGGCATCTAAATGACTTCCTTCAGAAGGACTGGAGTGGCAACATCCTTTGGCCTAAATAGACTTGACTTATTGTTTCAAAGGGCTCGAGTCGAGATGGAAGAATGTTGGCGATTGTTAGCAAATGTGGTTATGCAGTCTGTGCTTTGGATTTTTACTTTGACAGGGAGATATGTGTTACTGACTCTACCCATGTTGCTATTGTTTAGGCCACAACAGAGATATTGAGAACAGCCAGTACCTTTCTGCAGATGACCACAGAGACTGCTGCTCAGATCGCTGCTATTCCTTCTCCGCAATTCCTTGGTGAGTGTATTTCCATCAATGCTAACCATGAAAACAAGCTTCCAAGTATCCATATACTCAATTACAGGAAAGTGTAAATCACTTCCATTTCTCCTATGATACCCACAGGTTTTAAAACAAAATACTAAAATTAAAAGAATAATGAGTTGTGATAGTCTTCTGCTATACTGGGAATTTCCCTTTTTCACTTAGCATACATTCTAACAGAAATCCCACAGTACAAACCAGGTAATCTCAACTAAGAAACAAAGCAAAATAAAACACAAACTATTCAGTCCAATGTCAGAGCATGTGTACGTGTGTATAATACTGTAAGAGTAGTCACACATTAGAGGTATATAATTGAAACAGCATTTTCCTTCATGAACCTGCTATTACTGAGGCAGTGACAAAGTTTCCATTTCTCTATTTTCTGAGCTCTTAAAAAATGGATATTGCCACATTTTGTGACCCTAAATACTGTACAAGCAGAAGCTTGTTGGTATCAGGTAAGGACTAATAATACTAGTGCAAACAGGTACAGACAGTTCCTCCAGTTTTGGGATGAACCAGCTATCTAATACTGAAAGAGGACAGGCAACTTCAAACCCACACTCGTGTTTCTCCACTCAGACGTGCATCCATCTCAGGCTTGGTCTTCTTATTACAAGGGTGGGGTGGGGGGAGAGCCACCAACTCATGAGATATTTATCACATGTATTATTTCCTGACTTTTTCTAGTAATATTACAAATGTCTTATAACAAGTCAAGGAACGATGAATACCTCAAGCTTCAGGTAAATGACAATAACACTGACTTAGAACTTTTTTGTAAAAATTGAAGCATTCTCTCCTGAGATAGCAGTCAGAGAAGGAACAGGAATGGTGAACTTAGCACTATACCATTAATTGATCATCATGCACCTCAGCTGACCAGATGAGAAAGAACAAGTGTTTATTGCCCTCTGCTCACCCAAAGCTACGGCAGGCAGTTTATTTAGGTAAGTGCTTGGCAGACCAGAATGTTGTCAGAGCAGTTCTCACTGTACTGTCCTCCTTTAGCTTATTTCTTTAAAAGAAAGAGAAAAAAAAAAAAAAGAAAAAGGAAAAAAAAAATGTCAGCAGGTTAACCCTCATCTTCTCTCAGCTCTGTGGGTAGAAATTTGTATTGCTGTTGGCGGATCTGAGCCAGTTTTTTCCTTGCTTCTTCCAGCTCTCTCTCTTTCTTCAGCATTTCTTCTTGGGCTGCGATGATCTAGGAGAAGAAAGAATCATGAACTATGATAGCAAGCAATACTGTTTGTAAAACATTCTTTCTTCTCCACCATGCCAGTCACAGCAAGGCACCAATCTTCCTCCAGAAAAGTACTAAGCATCAACAGCTTCAGCAAGAATTACTCAGGCTAGTTCTCTCCATGACTGTGCTATGAAGAACATTATCATATACCCGCATGCATCTTTCCGGGGGGAAATCTGTGAGCAGTCTTGCCACACATTCGTGATGGATTTCATAGCACAGTGCTCCCCCTTTCAGTCTGGATGAGCAGGAGTAGGATGAGCACTATGCCTAACACAGTAAATCCGAGGACTCATTGCTGTGGGTATACACAACACTGTCCTGTATCTAGGAATTACAGCACTGCAGGCACACAGAAATGACAAACATCAATATCTTTTAGACGGTGACCAAGGCACATGCTGTTCCTCAGTGACCACAGTATGTGCTATTCTTCACTTATAACACACAATCCAGAGGTTGGTATCATTTAATAGCTTTAGTTTTTTTGTTGTTCCTCTCCCAATTTGTATTTATTAAAACAGTAACGAAATGCTAGCAATTCTCTCATCTCCCACTTTCTTCTTCTTTAACTTTAAACATACGAAGTCGGTATTCCACTAATGTTTGCGTATACTTAAAATATGTATGGAAATATTTGAAAAAACTAACTTGTTCAAAAAAATTATATAACATTTCAGTTAGTGTCAGTGGTTATTGAACAGCTAAGCATCAAGTGATAAACTATTGATTTCCACCTGGCTTTATCCATTCTTCATTTCACTACACGGACATCATAACACTGGGCTACGCTTGCACGACGTAGCTTTTCCCTGCTTTAACTCTTAGTGTATGTACCAACCTGAGCAATGCCACCCACAAACTTGGTTTTGACCACAACGTCATCGTCCTCTGCTTTCCCAAATGCTGCTTTCTGCGCTGCCCTAACGAGATTGTCTGATGCTCGCTTGACAGCATTTCCTGCAGCCTTGGGAAAAAAAGAAGGAATTTAATGACAACAATGCACATTTCTAAGATTATTTCTGCAGGGCATCAAAACTTTTCTGCCTTTGCTTGACTCCATAGGAAAGATTTGGGAATTTTTTTTTCCCCTCCTTTTTCCTCCTTCTCCAGTGAGAAGCACTTTTATCTTTCAAAATCAATGCTGCAGAAAGGAACACAAAATTTCTATTAAAAAAGATAGAAGTAGGACTTCTTCCCACCCCTCCCCTCCAGCCCCAAGTTTAAAAAAAAAAAAAAAAAACCTGGACAAAATCCCAAATTATGTTCTGCACAGTCCTGATATGCAACTTTTGCCAGTGGAAATTCACCATGTACATGGCCATGATTAATATCTTATTTCATTAAAAAAAGATGCAAATGACGCAAGTGAACAGTTACTTAAAATTTGCTTTGCTCAGTCTAAACATGATTCAAAAAGAATCGAAATATTTCTATTTATTTTGTTAAATTTGGGGCTTTGAACAGACCCTAAAACAAATCAGTACTCATGGCAATTGCAGCTCTGAGAACTTCTTGGGAAGAAGGGGAAAACCAATAAGTCCAACCTCCTGTATCTAACCTGTTGATTAAAGCTATATGAAAACATTTGTGCTGGTGGCACAGCCTGCTGAAAAGCCAGAGTACATTTGACAGATCCCCCAATAAAAAATGTGGCAAACATCCGCTTCATTGTTCATTCCGAGATGAACACAAAGCCTTGTCAAGTGGCAAAGTTCACTTTCAAAACTTTTTTCCCCAAATTCAACGCTTCGGCTTGCACAACATTGAAACAACATCTACTTTTTTAGAGCTTCTAGGCTTGTCTCCTTCAGCCTTCCCAACTTTTCATACTCCATGTCTTTTTAATAATATTTGTCTACAATGCCCAAGCACCCTGAACTTCCTGTTTCTAATTCTTGTTATAGACTTAAAATTCCTCCAGCCCTATCTTGGCATTTGGGTACGGAAGTGTGGGTTGTATTACAGTCAGAGTTATCAGTTCCTGATACCTTCCCCACAGGCCCGTGAGAAAACCGACCTACACAAATCCATTATCAAGCACTAAATCCCAGGGATAACATTGACATGACACTGTTTTCCATACAAATACATTTTTCATCCGCCCATGTGCACATTTATGTTTTCCTCCTAAACATTTAAACTGCTGTTATATTTTGAAAAAAGTGATTTCACTTCTGCATGCTCAAATACTCAGTCTTATGTATTTCCCTTGGCATTGGATCTAACTATCCATACACCAGTTGTCTTACAGAGGTCCATTAATAGCATCTATGGAAAATGGGAAGTTTCTCTCTCCAAAATGCATCATGTTATTGGTATGGAAAAGAGCTGAAAGAGTCTGTACGCAGCAGGCTGAGCCTACAGCACTGGCAGCCACCAGAGGCCACAGCCATTTTGAAAACCAACCCCCCTTGAACGGGACTCCAGGGGACAACAGTCACCCCTGGCAATGCCGCGTTAATTCAGTAACACTCCAAACTAGCTCAAAGCAGAAGGGCCAGTTTCATTAAAAAGAAAGTTTGTCAGCCCATCCCAAAGCCCATCCCGAGTCACCACGGCTTTTCAGGGATTAAGAACATAGGTACCTGTAGCCTCCTCATGGCTTCAGAGTCGTGGTCAGCCTTCACTTTGCAAGCCACAAGCAACTGTGCTGTAGAAGCTGCGACTTGCTTGGCCGACGAGATGAGCTTCTCCTCACTAGCGTGGCCTTGTACCGAGGCATTAGCTGCTTCGCAGAGGTTGCTGGTCGCAGCTGCCACCATTCTGGCCTAGGAGTTGGTTAAAAAATGGCACTGTAAATTCACACTGGATTCTCACTTCAGAGAAGGTGCTGGTTTCTCTGCTGTTTTGAAGATGAACATGAAAGAAATTACTCACAGCAGAAATAAGTCCCTGAGACCACTGTCCATCATCAGCTGCATTTGCAGGGATTGCTCCAACCTGAAAAAACAATTCAGAGCTGGCTTACAGTGAAACAGAAAACACAGTTGCTTTCTCTAGATACTAGACAAGCAGAAATCTGAGTAAGAAGACAGACACCCGAGCCTGTCCACAGCACACAGAGCCTGACCTCCCAGGAACACAAAATCAACTGAAAAATTAATGGTGATTTGTGCTCGCAAACACAGTCGGAGGCTCTCAGGCTTTAATACATATATTTGTGCTACCCCAAGGTTTCTGACTGCTCTGCTAAATGAATGAGCATCCACAAAAACCTCTTTCCTCCCCAATAACAGGTTTTTGTTGTTAAACTAAGTGTGCTTCCATTGTATACCTGCTTGCTCAAGTGGTGCCCAACCTGCACCACTGGTTGAACCATCCCACTCTTAGAGCACATTTAGGGATCTGAGATTGCTGCACCTCAAGTTTTGGCCTAAGCAACAGCTGAATCAGTAGTTCTTATTTTCTTGGCCTTAAAAATAATTTATTTCCATCTACCAACATGTTCTGGTTTGAATCATTCCTGAACTGCTTCCAATTTCTGGCAATATTTTTGGCACTGATTTTTCCACTCAGAAAACCCTTTGCTGCAAAAACTCCTGGTTACTATGCAAGAGTGAAAGATACAGGAAAAGACCAAAATTCACTAAAGGAGGTTGAACAAATCTCTGATATGGCATTATATCTGATGGGTACACTTCTGTTAGGAAGGCAAGTTACAGTTTTCCTTTAGCCGAGGAATTGAAGTGGTTTTTACAGAATACAAGTGCTGTTAGCAAAAGACACAAAAATGTATCAAAGGGAGCACTTGCAAGAAGCTAAAACCGATACCAAGGGCTTCTATCAGAATATACTACATAATTAGATTGGTGGTGTTGAAAAAAGGAGAGCTACATATCATAATACAACAAAGTAAGAACAGGCATTATCAAATAGAAGTAGCCAGCACAGTAGTTCAGCTGAAGTAGCAAGGTCAGTTAAAATCACCATTTTGTTGACTGTTTCCATAGCCACACTTCAACAGCTAATTACTACACATTGTGTGCTATGTGTTATTAAGAAGTTCTATAGCTACAGTTTATGGTTGGTCTTGTCAGTCAGTTACACTAATGTTGTTGTAAAACAACTGCTTTGTGTTCGTGCTCCAAATAAAGCACAAGTCCCAAGAATCCTAGCTGAACACGGGAGGTGAGCTCTTCCGTGACAGGATCCGTGATGCAGCCTGCTCAGAGTACAGGTTCAGATGGAATTAGGAAACAAAACCACACGCTGTGGTCCTGTAACAAACTGCTCTCACGGGCAACATATCTGGTTGATGTTCAGATTTATACTAACCAGGTGGAAAGGAGTGGGGAGGGAATAGAAAGACCTGAATCCTGACAAGACCAAAAGGAAAAAGATACATGTTAGAAGCCCTGTTTAGGTAATTCCAGATATATTTAGGAGTTTGTCCACTTAAAAGTATCTAATTTGCATGCAGGCCTGTCCCCATTGTATCAGGCAACAAAACACTGACAATTAGGGATGCCCTTTGCTATTCTGGTTAGAGTGGTATTGTTTACTCTGACATATTTCTACAGTCCCCAAACTGCCCTGTGGGAAGATTCATTATCAGCCTGAATCACAGCCCTTCCCAGAATATAAAGCTATTGTAAAAACAAAACAAAATAACCAAACAAAAATACTCCAGCAAATCAAATCAAAAATGTCCCCTAAACTACCAAGACCCCTTCCTCCCCACCAAAAACAAACAACAAAATCATCTGAAAAGCCAAAGGAAAAACAAAGCCAAAAAAACCCCCAAAACTTGCTAAGTTTAAATGAAGTGTACTTTTGAGGACAGATAGAGGCCTAAGGCCATGTAAACTGTTGACTAATGGCAAAATTTATGTTTTAGTCATTCCCAAGCTCCTTTCGTGCTGTTCAAATTTTGATATTTTTCCCTCCATTATTGTTACTTGCTGTGTTCACCCACCTTTCCCTGGGCCACCAGTTCTCTCTGGGCTGCTGAAGCCGACTTCACCAGGGCACTGGTAGCAGCTGCAATGGATTTAGCTGCTTCCAGGATCTGTTCTTCAAAATCCAGAGTCTCATCTGCTTGCTATAACCAAAAAAGGACATCACATATTATTCATCAGAAAGTGATTTCATTCATCAGTGTGGTTTCATGTTCAAGCTCTGGGACATTATGCAAGCTGAGGCAAGATTCTGAAACACTAAAGTAGATTCCAAAGGAGCTACAATATCATTTTCTACAAATGAGTTTCCTGTGGTCTAATCTGTGAGTCAACCTAAGTGGACTTTATATTTATGAAGTAATTGTTGTGGCTGATCACATGTAAAATGGAGTACCACACAGAGTATGCCTCAAAATGCCTTTAACTTGCAGATACGTGACTTCTCCTTTCAGAATTACAGTCAGAAAGTGCAAGTCTGAAAAGAAATCCATGCATTTATACCAAAACTACATTTGCAGTGCTAAAATACTGTCTTCCAGGACTGTTAAATTAAGTAGTATACCTTAAGTAGTACTTAAAAGTACACAAAGCATTAAAAAATGAGTGATGTGTATTTTCTCATTCATGTGTTACGTGGGTACCAAGCAAGTGCACACAGTTAAGAGATTTTGGAAAGAGCCATCATTTCAGAGAGCAGTACTGGGAAGCAGTCCAGCTCAGTCCTCTTGGAGATAGGGAGTTCCAAAGGTCGATCTGGATCCCTTCAGTTCTCCAAACACAGGTTTCACCAAGCACGTGCCAGTACAGAGATCAGCTGTTCCTAATGAGCTTTCTTGCTAGTTAAAAGGCAAATGGATTGCTCCATTAAAAATAAAATTCTTCCCTGGCTTTCTAATCATTTAAGCACATACAGAGAGCCTTTATCCACCTAAGCATGATTACTAGTCTCTGAATAATTAATGGCATAGACACACAGAAATGTTTAGGATTCTTTTTCATACAAAACAAACCAAAATAACTTATTTTGACTATGATAAAATCATAAGCCTCACAGAATCCAATGCAGTATGACCAATGGGTACAACAGCACAACAAAACACCTTGTAAGAGGTCGGGGTTTTGAAATACAGGTTTTTTCAACTTCCACAAGTTCAGCATTCTTGTATCAAATAACTATAGGAACAGGAGCCACGGGAGCTTTGAGCTAAAATACAAAATGTATAGAACTCTTTATAGAACTTTTATTTATAGAACATCATGATATCATAAAACAACCAAAGAAACCAAACTGACTAGAGGGAATTCAGTTTCCTCCAGATTTCTTTTCATGATTAGAGAGTAGTGAATATGGTTCAAGTAGACTAATGACTTAAACTGGCTATCGCTGAGCAATATTTTCGATGATATTTTACCTTAACAGACTATTACTGCCATCTTCCCTTTTGTCCAAGGCTTCTGATTTCAAGAATCTATATAATTTTCATTGAAATTATTATGCATTATAATTGTCCACTATGATAAAATATATTATGCATATGCTTCAAGAACCAATGTTGACAGAAATTCAAAACTTGTGGGAGTAAGCAATTCAGTACCTAGTTATTTTTTATTTTTTAAAGGAGTTATTTGTTGATGAAGTTTAATAAAACATCCATGGCCACATTCTAATCCATTAGACATCTGAGTTTGTGCCTAAGTGTTTTTCAGCTGAGAAAAAGAGCCATTTAAACTCTCACAGTAAGTGAGCTAAACACTGCAGGCAAGTCCTAAGCAAATACAACAAGTTTGAAAAGGAGTACAGGGGAATCAGATGTGTGTTACTGAGAACGCTCTCATTGAGCAGCTAAATTACTGCCGTCTTGGAACAGCAAATAAAGCTTGGCTGGGAAACAGATAAATGTTAGTATCTCACTAGATAACAGTTTTCCTTCCTGACTATACAGAATTTATTTCTTTCCCTTTATATTGCACTACGGGAGGCAGGAGGAGGTAGGAGATAAATCACACCCTAGGTTTCCAAAACTTGCCAATCCTGTATTTTCTGTTGTCTTATGACTTATTTTGTTCATGGGGAGAAGGAAAAAAAAAGACAAAACACCCCAAACTAAAGGCTTTTATTGACAATAGATTCTCTGTAAAGAAGTTACTTTTAAACAAGCCACGTTTGAACTGTGAAAGTTGTACTGAGTTCTCTGACAAATTCTTGCTCATCCAATCTTTCCTTGTCATAACTGGAACTGCTGAAGGAATAACTACATGCTGGGGCCGGTGGGCCATGCCGAAACGGTGCTTGTCTACCCACCTGCACCATTCTACCCACCTGCACCACCTCCAAGCACTCCTCAGCAATAAGGACGTGCCACATCCAGGGCTGAACAGAGTAAAAGGCCCAACAAGAGATGTGATCATCCCCTCATTCCCAACACTGACAACCACATCATAAATTGCCTCAGGTTCACACCCATTGCCAGGACTCTCCCAACACATCGCCTGTAACGGCTTTCCTGAACAGAAAGTCAGGAGCAATGATGCGATATGTGACAAATTCACCCTCTAATTTAATTCCCTGAGAGGGCAACTTAAGTTCATTTAAAACAACTGGATCAGTGAGAGAAGCAATTAACTTCCTTCCCAAGGGGTCACAGTGAAGCTTGTCTTTCTCCGGGAGCTTCAACTAATAAGCTATTCTTGACTGTGTGTGGGTATAAATGGATTGGAAAAAAGCTCACCAGAATGCACAAACCAAAATTATTAGACTATCTACAAAATCTGAAGTATAAAATATCCTCAAAATGTTGATTGCACCATTTAATAATATAATTTCAGATGTTTTTCTACTTTCTTACATGTAACCACTTTCCTACATAACCTCCATGATCAGGGGTTGCACAGGCAGAGTCAGGGTCAGCTGGAACAAGCAACCCCCAATGCCACTGCTAAACATTAGAGGTTATTACAAAGGACAAACCATTTTTGTTTTCTTTTGAAGCACCTCTCAGATTCTATTTCACAAAATAAAACCCAACAAGATAAGTTACTGCACTGAGCAATGGAAAACACAATAACCATTTCAATGAAAGTCAGTTTTTGGCAAGACTGCGTCTCTCTATCGTAAAAGGCCCTACATAACTTAGAGATCTTGCCAAGAGCAACTCTACTTAAAGGAGCACTTCATGTATATATTTAAAATCAGATTAGAACAGGAGTCTGCAGGAAGTCTTCTAAACCTGCTTGTGAGCGAGTGCACTCCTTCAGATGGCCTTATACTATGTTATAAACCCCCGGAGACAGGGCAGGACACTGTAGGAATATGTTTGATATATAGTTGGATTAAATAACAACCTAATATATCAAACATATCACACAGAGTCCTGCAGAAAAGGCATCCAGGTTTGATTCATCTTGGGAAAAAAAGGACAGGCTGCTGAAAGCTAACAGCAGGCTACTGTTATTGACTACTTAAGATCCTTGTTTTTGAAGGCATAAGCCTGCATGGAAGCATGAAGAAGGTACCAACAGAACAGGGTAAAATACAGCAATGCTCTCTGGTGTTGAACCTCACCTACAGCACCATTTTTCTTCAAGGATTCTTTCCCCAGTATTAATCAAGTTGTAACTTACATTAGATAAAATTTTTGTTCTTCAAAAAGTTGTTAAGTTTTGGGGGTTATTTTATAGCCAATGGCATATTTAGAAATCCAGAAAAAAGGCAACATGTAGCCCCATTGCAGGACATTCAACCCACTGAAAATGGAAGAGAAATAAAGATTCCATGCTCAAAATATACATAACTGTTTAAAGGAAGTGTGACAGACAGAACTTGCTTAATGAACAATAAAGCTCTCATTGCTTCATGGATCATCTCCCACCTTGAACACTGAGCAGTTGTTATGTGTAGGATTAACAGCATCCACTTGGGACAGTCCTCAAAGTTCTTGCAAGATACAAGCTCACAAGACAGACAGGCATTAACAGGCCATTGTGGGGCCTGTCATTTAGAAGCAAAGTCATTTAGGAAAGAACCAAAGCTATGAACAGCGGAAAAGATCTAGCTGCTCTGCAACCAGACTACCATGAGCTAATGCCAACACCACGTGCACCACGCAGTAAAGCACGGGCACCTGTGACCGTATGTGTCCGGAGACGACTGCTTTCTGGGGCAAGAAGATTCTCCAGCAGCTGAAAGTGAGGAGATCTCACTCTACTATTCACAACCTAAGGAACGTTTGGTGCAAAAATGAGGAGGTGGGGAAGGGGAAAAAATCCAGAAGTCTCAAAAAGAAATCAAGACAGTGGAACTCTTATGACAAATGAGCCTCCCTGTTGATTTTTTTTCCATTACTAGACTTATATTATAAGTCTTAATTTTAGACTTGTAGACTCAATGATTAAAAATTTCAAGCCTAAACCAAATCAGTCCTATCCCCCTTTCCCCAAAATGGAAGCTCACCCAAAAATAACCAAATCACCAACTAAAGAAGGAGAAGATAATGGGTTTCCTGCAGGCAGACTATTCTGAAATTAACTACTAAGGACTTGTCTATAAGTTCACTTAATAGCAATTATGGTCACCATTAACAGGAGACTAGTCTAGTTGGGCTAACGATTTTTCCAGTGTAGAAGATAGTTATAATTCCTGCATTTCATAGGTTGAGCATAAGAAAACCAATTGCATCCATCCAGCTGCCAGCTTAGACATTCATACCATAGCGTCACAAATGCTGCGAAAGACTTGAGCGCAAGAATGAAAGAGCCTTTTCAAAGCTGAGGGTGCTGCTCTGGCAGGACAGTGGAAGAGCACTGGGTAGCACTGGTCCTGCCTATGCTACAACATCAGTAGAAAAACTGGAATTTGAAACTGCTCTGTGCCATCTACCTAGTACCTTTCATGCATATCACAGTCCGTATTGTGGCAGGGATTTAACATCCGAAGGAGGATGTAAGCATTGTTTAATTCCCGCATTAAAGAAATGGATATGAATTTGCCTTTCAGAAAGTGACAAATAAATGGACCAATAAATTACAGGCAGACTGAATACTCAAATTAACATGGTAAATGAGGAGCAGGTGTGGGATCTGTATTCACTGCAAAAATTACAATGACCCTGGAGAGGCTTAGATGTTACAAGGAAAATTGTTTCATGGTTACCTGGCAACTCTCATATGCTATTGTGCAGGGATTGTATAGAAAAGGTGATGGAGGACCCTTCTCTTCACACTAAGCCTGTATCCTCTGCTCTGTAGAACCTCATTAAAAGGACCATTTTTCTTTATAAAAAATGGATGTACTTGTTAAAAAAATGCAGAACAAAGCATTTCTTTTTCATGAGCTAATTCATTCCCATCACCAAAAGGGGAAAAAAGTGTCCTCAGAAAGAGAGATGCTACCAAGAGCTATTTCATCTGATGTTCCCAAATGACAGAATATCACCTCAGCACTGAAAGCAACAATCCCACAGGGAATGATTTTGAGGCCCTACTTTTTTAAAACACATTTTATTTACTTTACTTGGAAATTAATTTTCCATCTACAAAGCAGCTTAAGAACATGCGCAGACACACAAACCTCTCCTAAAGTCAGCTACAAAGCTACCACACGAGATTCAGTTTGAAGAAACAGAATTGCAGGTGACATGGAAGTTTCTTCTAAAAATCTGCCTGTTATCCCACAGGGAGCAACAAGTAGCAGTTCTCCGAGATCCCATCCTGTGGACTATACATATCATCACAGGCAACAGCAGTGTCATATGTTCCCTTGGCGCCACTCCTGAAAATAGCTGGCCTCATTTTATATATCATATTCAGAGACACATTTGAAATTATCTGGATCTGCAATACCACTGCATTTACAGCAAACTGGAATATATTTTCCTTCAAGGAAATTAAGGAAGGACAGCCAAGCCATGTAACTGATATGATACCAAGGCAAATACTCATCTAAAAAGAAATTAAAAGCTGTATGTTTACCTTAGAAGATCTTAAAGGTCTTTTGCATGCTGCTCAATCCCTTCCCTATTGTTGCTGCTTTCTCCCACTATGTTTCACGCATTTTTATGAGAACAAAAGGCCTTCAAAGGCATTTAAAGCAAGGATCAAAGGATTTAAACGAAGTGAGAATGACTGTTCACATCAGGAAGATGTGTTTAGAAATAGAAAAATAAATATTCAACAGTAATGATACTGTAACTCTTAGAGGCAGTTCTGACATTTAGCTTTTATTCCTTTACTTGTGGACAGTTCTGGTGCTAACTGACTGCCTGGAAAGCATCTTTTCTAACCTCTTTCTTCAGGGCGAAGTCCCACCCAGCACAGCTTTAACAGCACGGACAGCGACACCGAGTTTGATTCGCACCAGCACTGTGGGCAGCAGCACGCAACCAGGCTCCGCAAGGGCTGCCAACATCTTGCACAATATGTATTAATTTCAGCAGAGTCAGTGGGGACGGACACTCACCTTTGGCTTGGCTCGTGGTTTCAGCTGCTCTAACTTCTTTGCTGCAGCCTCAATTGATGCTGCAGCCCCAAGCAGCTCTGTCTCCGCAATGACTGTTGGGTCTTCGGGATCCACCCACTCTGTCCCTGAATGAGCAGAGAAGACAGGAACTTCAGTGGCACTGGGAGCTGCCATTCAAACAGGGAGGTTTGCAATGCTCCAAGGGTCAAATACAGAGCGTGCACAACACAGAAAGCTCATTTCAGTTCCATAACGGCATAGAATGCCATAGCTTATGCCACCGAGAGCAAAATTCAAGTCAGAATAGGAAAGTATTTAGCAAAAATATTCTGTTATGAAAGTAACTTGATTAAGGGACTTGTGGAAACAAAGTGGCTTCTAAAGGGAGTATTGTCCACGCTGGGAACAGAGCTAGTCATTACTCTGCTCTGTGTGTCAGGGGGGTTTCTATGGGCCCTTCCTTGAGCAAGTCATTAGCAAATCTAACAGGAAGGCAGAGGGGACAGGTCACAGGACAACAGCTGTCCGCAGCACAGGTCCTGGGCTCTCCTTTTTGTCAGTGGTTCGAGAGGGAGCTGGCAGCGTTTGAAGACAGCATGGCTGTTACCCAGGTGTGACCAAAGTTCAGCAGTTCTTCCTAAGTCTTTTTGGCATTGCTCGTGACTTAAAGAAATGTACATTAAAATCAATGCTCGGCTGAAGGTCATCTCAGGTTTCGGAAGTTCCTAATGCACCAATCATTTGCAATTTCTAAACATCATTCTCTGGGTGACAAGATTCAGAAAGCATCTGTTCTGGATTGAGAGAAGCAATGAAACAGCCCAAAATAAAATCAGATGGGGGAGAAAATAGAAAGACAACTTAAGTTCATAACAACTAAGGGCAAGATGGAGACAGAAAGTAGAAACTATGTGGACTAGACAAAGTAAACATCAGACAAAATATTAATAGAATGAAGAAGCAGTGAACAGACAGGCGAACACTGCATTTTACATCAAGAGTAGCACAAACCATTTCTGAACTCTAAAGGAAATAATCTTGAAGGCTCATAGATAAACACTGCAGAAGCCAAAAAAGAGAGTTTCTGCTACAGGCGACGTGATGCCATGGAACTGCGAACGCAGCGAGATGGCTCATGCTGCTGTATTTTCCATATCAAATATTGAAATATAACCTAAGATAATGTCTCAGCTCAAAGAGTGTGCAGGATGAAGGAATTCTATATTAAGCCCTAATCTTGGCAGGTTATCAGGAAAAAAGTATTTTTGATACAAGCAAAGCGTATAAGCACTGAAACCCAAACTTGGAAGAGTTCCACAGCCATTTCACAAAGGTGAAAACATTTATAAGGAGAGAACATTATGAGGAGAAAGAATTTTATGTATCTGTAAATGATAATTAAAACAAGTAGAGAACATGTTACTCTGCTTAAAAAAAAAGTAATTTGATATTAATAAACATGAATAAAAGTACAAGAAATGAATAAATGTTGCAACCAAAGATAAGGATAATAATAAGATTTTTTAAAAGTATTCAGGAAACAAGAAGATTTTGATGTGTGCTTGGCTTGGTAGTAAATGAAAATGGAAGTTTAAAAACAAGAAGCACAGAGAAGGCTGGAGTGTTCAATAAATACACCTGACAGGGAAAAAGGATAATGTACACGACCGTCAGATAATAATGAATAGTCATATAAAATCCAGAGAGAAATAATACAAGGGATTAATAACAAATTTCTGTTTCTGTAAAGAGATTAGTCAGGATTCTTTTTTAAGTAATGTGTGCTGTTTTAAGCAAGAATTAACTGAGGAAATCCTCAGCGTCCACCGCAGACACTGTCAGACAAATGACTCCTCTGGCCTAACTTAGGAAGGAATGAGCAGAAATATGTATTTACTTGAAGCCTTTGGTGTGTGTGTGGGGAGGTGGGGGGGTGAGGGATATTATAATGTTTTATTCAAAATATTTTTCTGAAGCACTCTTAGCTATGAGATTAGAATGCTCAGGCACCTTTTGCGTGGTTATAAACATTTCTTCTTGAAATCAAGCTTTCCAGTAAAGCTTCTGTTAGATGTGCTTCAACAGTAGCAGCTGAATGTTTGTAACACCAGTTCAACATGTGTTTCTCTGCCTAACTGGAATTCTTTCTTTATGAATGTCAGTCTCAATTGGAAGGCAGAATGTTAGAGTTCTGGTCCTAAGAGTTCGCCCCGATCACTGGGTAAAAATATTTACTAAATAAGTCAGTATCTGAGAAACATCACTAGCCTATTTTAAGAGCAATGAACTTTTACTAGGGAATTGAATTCACTGCTCATTTGACTACTGAACTTGTGTTTGTCCACAATTTTTAATTTTTCTCTTCAAAGAATTCTGGAAATCATCCAGACTTGAATTTTCTCAAGTACCAGTAGTTTCAGCAACATCCTTTGTCAGGGCAGGACCCACATAGAAAACCACATGCAATAGGGAGCTAACGTTTACATCAGTGCTAGGTGCTGTGTATGACGGTGGCCGCTTGTATTTCCAATTGGGAAGTAACCACCTCTGCACAGCAAAATACTTTGGTGGAACAAGCAGGAACTTGGAGGAAGGGAATAACCATTTAGTTACAAGTGAACCTCTGGTTCAGTGAAAGCTGTATTATATTCTGTTTTCTGCTCTTGTGGCTCAAGTGCTCTGTTTGATGGATCCATCTGCAAAGGTCACACGCTCTACTGAGAGCCAGGGACAGCCACGTGGCGAGGGAGGGGGCCGAGTTCAGCAACGCTGCAGGAGGTTTTGCAGACGATACAGCACGAGTTCTGCAGGAGATGAAAACGCCCTGTAACGCATCAGGCAAGGTCATGTACAGAAACCACTTGCTGCGCTTGCAATGGCTTTGGGCTTTGCTGTGCACAAATGTGCACAAATAAAGGAACAGTCTTAGTGAAAGCTTTCAGGGTAAATGCATGAATACCTGGAAAATCAAACGTTAGCAACTCATATGCCACTGGATACTAGCAGAGAAATTAAAACAGTGAAATTGGGTGGTACCAAGACTCCTAAAACATCACAAAATTTTTGTTTTGTTTAAACAACAGAAAGAAAAATCATCTCAGGTGTAAAAAGCTCAGCACTCGCTTCGTCCGTGTGTCCGACTCACCCTTCATTGCTTCTGCTGATTGTATGAGCTCTGTAACAGCCCCAGCAACTCGCTTGGAGAAAGCAGCCAGCTGATGCTTTAGCTCAGGGGTTGGTTTTTGAAGGATCTAAAGAAAAGGAAACAAGTAATAAGAAATACTTGGCAAGGATTCTAGAGAACACTGGAAAGGAACATGAGTTAAATGAAGATCTAATATTTTGTGCAACAATCACTGAGAAAAAGAATGAGTTCTATAAAGGATTACTCTGCAAACTGTTTAATACACACTAAACATTGACTCCCACTCCTGCACAAACAGAGCAAGAGGTCAAGTCTGCAAAGCCACAGTCAAGGTGGGTGCAACTGCATGTGCTTAATAGTTTTTAAAAATTCTCCCTCCACGTGGCTCTGAAAATGAAGTGCACATTTCTCATTTTGCAATAAAAGCCTAGCCTCTCCCTGGTCGCACCAGCCCAGCCCAAAGGCCTCCTTGGCTCTGCCTCATGCAAACTGCCCCGCGGCCACCCCACCTCTGCGCTGCGGCCCCGCGCCCCAGAGAGGGTCCTTGGTGCTCCTATGGGTCAGGCTAATGGCATCAAGGAAAAGGTTCAGTCAGGCAGCAAGCAATTACTTCGGAAAAGCAGCATAAGGAGTATAAAGAAAGCTTATGGCTAAAAATATTCATACCCGGTAAAATTACAAAATCTATAGCATATTTAAAATTCACCCTAATTCACACAGAAGCAAAAAAAAAAAAAAAAAAAAAGGCCTCCTGATGAATCCTGGTAGGTCTAAAGCGAGGTCCAAGCTGTGCATGTTAGAGCTTGAGATTCATTCTCTTGCTCCTGGTAATGTTTGGTCAACTTTTAACTACAGGAGGGCAGGAAGATTCAAATAGAGTCAAACTAAACTACAAGCAAGAAGAATCCTAGGACAATTAAAAAAAATAATAATACTCATCTAGTAACTAATTTGACTCAATCCAAAAGGGAACAGGAGTCCAACACAGCCTTGTTATCTACTCCAGCAGTAATACAAGAAATAGGGATGAATTTGCACTTCTTCAGGCTTGAGGAATAACTTCTGCTTCCTGAAAATCAATACTACTTACAAGAACTGAACTAAATACTGCTCAAAACGGTCCAGCTCGGAGCCACAGGCACTGCATGGCTGTGTGCTGAGTAACTGCTGACAACCAACCTGCAATTAGAGTTTCTTGCTCATTCAGAGAGAAGGAAAACAGAATATTAAAAGTCTTTTCATGTTAAACTGTCTGCCAACATTCAAACTGATGCATGTGTTCTTATAAAACCTAAGCAAAGGTGTAAGGTGATTTTACCGTGACTATCTTTGAAACAACTTCTTTAACTTCTGTTAATCTGCTTTCTTCTGAATGGTTTAAGGATCATCCAGAATGCTTTCACATACCAAAACATGAGTTAATGTTGGGCTGGGGCAAAGAACACACTGCTGGTACACACACTACATGCACCTTGTAAAACAGTGGTCGCTGATTTTGATGTTGCTGTAAAATTCAGACACGTCAGAGCACAGATTTTAGGTGAAACTTGACAAAGCAGCTCCAACTTCTGAGCAGCCGAGAGCTTCCAGAAATTCGGGATATATCTGTGGATAGTTCAGAAGCGTTTTGCTTTCCCTGTAGTGGGGTGTCCCCTCCCAGCAGCAGTAAAAATCTATAAAAACTTGTGCAGTAAAACCCAGCAACGCAGAGGATCCATGGACGTTGTGGGCACTTCCTCCCTAATTACTGTCACAAAAGATGCCAGTGAGGTCTAGCTGGTAATTAGTCCTCACCTTGCCAGTAATTAGTCCTCACCTTGCCAATTCACAGGTTTAAGGTTGGAGAGGGGTGTTGCCACAGTAAACAGAGGTACACACATCCGCAACAGCTGAACAGCCTGCTGCACTATTAACCCAATTGATGCCTCCTTTGGCGGCAGGTTTACAGTCAGGGCGTACCTACTGCCAAATGTTCCAGGTGAGCAGAATGAACACATGGCCTTTCAGCAGCCTTCCCACACAGCCCAAGCTGCCCCACGCTCCCGAGTGTCCATCAGGGCTCCACAAAGGCTGGCGCTTCCCACTCCAGCAGCCCTGGCTGCTGCTCTGCGTGTGACGGCACTGCCAGCGCTGCCGCTGGCCGAGAAGATGGGCAGCTCCAGCCGGGAGGTTTGCAACCTGCGCGCGCGTGAGGCGGCTCACAGCTCTGGACTGCTAAACTGCTTTGTTTTTCGGATGGACAATTAGAGGAATATTCCTCTGAGCAACCAAGTCTGTTTCATGCCACCTGGCCTACACAGCCTCTGCACAAGGCAGTACACTGGCCTAAGAACTCTTCAGTATTGCATCGCTGTGCCAAAGTACCACCACGGTCAAAGCAGAATGTCCGCTGAATAATGTTCTCTGGCATCTCAGTCGAGACACCCATACAAACCACATCTAGCCTGACAGCCAAGGAAAGGACAGTGAGAACTTACATTTATATCAAAAGATACCACCTTGACTAATTACTAGGGATTTCTAATCTGAGATAATCTGTATTTCAAAGGGTTAAATGAGATGGTTCAGCACACCCACATCTTCAACCAGACTAACAGGGATCAGGAAGCATAACGATTGTCTGAGGCTAAAATCATCTCGCTGTCACTTTCTTTCATCCAAAGAAAGCAAGTTTGAGTTAGGATGATAAACTAGCAAGATTGTATACATCAAGAGAATAGCTCACTTAAACACAGAACAAGCAACAAAGCATTTGGCTCACATCCAGCCCATCTCCCTGCCACAGTTAGAATCCAGGGAAAAGAGGGCAGAAGTCCCTGAGCAGAAGTCTGTAATTTACTCAGTTCAGCACTTCTCTGAAAGTGATCTTTTTCCATGTGCTTTCCAGATCCTGTTTACATTTATGGAGCATAACATAGATGTATTGCGTGTTTATGCGACTAGTTCTACACAGGCTTTTGCAAACAGTCAAGATGCTGTTGTCATTCCATCCATCTTTCTTTCCACGCAAGCATTATGCTCTTCAGTTCTGCTTGTAATCATGGTCATAGGCAGTTTTCTGAGCCAGCAAACATTTTGGGGAGGGGAAATTTTTCAGCAATTTCAGACCTTATAAGTAAAGAGGCGTAAGATAAGAAAAGTCTCCTTCTCCAAGGAAATGGAGCAGAAGGTGGATGCAACGAGAAAGAAAGAAAATGAGCAAAAACTGATTCAAGTCTTTGATCTCTTTGGCATGTAGTCCAAAGCAAGTATCACGACTTAGTAAGGGAGACCAAATGCAAAAAGTTCCTAAGAATATTTCTAAACTAAAAATTTATTAGATGTCTGCTGGTAAATAATTTACTATTGCACAGCACCAAGAATGTCATTAAACAGCTCACTCTTTCTCGCAGTCTATTCCTTGACAGTGGCAAACACAGGCATAATTATGACTTTACTCCTCTTTTCCCTGTATCTCAGCAAATGAATTTAATTCATTAGGCATGTTGTATTCTGAGCAGTAAATGTAACTTGGGGATATGCTGATCTGCAGACAGTGAGTGCAAATTTCAGTATAGGAGGCATAAATATATAAACTTCAAGTCACCTTCAAGCCAACCTTGACAGTTGGAGGGCTTTTTGTGAGATGGTGCAGGCATCATTGTCAGGCTGCCCAGTGTTGGGTACCTGCCTGTTTTCCTGGATCAGACTGCAAAAGTCCTATGAAAAACAGTGCTTTCATGAAGCTCTCACAGCCACATTGTTTTGGGGGACAGGCATGTCCCTAACATAGCTAATGCTTACCACAGGCTTAATGAAAGGTTGAAGTATCTATTTTTAATTCACCAGGGACCATTTCTAGTTCAACACTCTTGCTGCTGAACCATTTCTAGTTCAACATTCTTGCTGCTCCAGAATTCAATCCAAAATAAGTATTTCTACTCTTCTTTCTCTCTTACATTTTGAGCTGAAGCGCTGAGTCTGCTTTATTTTGTTTCTCCAAATAAAGAAATAAACATAATCTTGAGACAACCTATTAAAAACATGTCCCTAGCAGTCACTATGGAAACAGCTTGGGGAGGTTTTGCTCCTTGGAAAGGATCGCAGCCGTGCGCCCGGTCTGCTCTTACCAGCAGGACGTGTTCCAGGAGCTCCAGGTAGCCCAGGGTGCACTCCGTGCCGTAGCGCAGGGCTCGCTCTCGGACGTCCTCGCTCACGTCGGGGTGATACGATGCTTGCTGAGGAGGCAGAACAGCGTTAACACCCCAAGACCGCTCCCAGCAGAGGAAGTCAACGCAAACAGGACAGCAGAAAGGAGAGGTTTCTCATCACATGCGGTGACATTTGCGCCAGCCATCTCTGTTGCCAAGGCACAAGCAAAGGGCTCGCAAAGCGGCAGAGCTCAGTGCACAGAGGGGCATTTGAAACACACCCTCTTCTAGGCTCACCCCTCTACGGGGATGCAGCAGCTCGCTCTTTCCTGAGCCCTTCATCAGTGACTCTTCTCGCAAGTCAAAAATGGATACAGAAATATCGGAAAATACCGTATGTGGGAGAGGTCTTGGGGCTGGAATGGGCTCTGGCAGTGCATATACTCTGAACAACTGTGTGAGCTTTGTGCTAGCGTGACTCTTCTCTCCTACTATTATCAAAAGTCTAAATCTTAATTATAATTTTGCCATCCATAAGTGGGCATTTACATCTTTCAGGTTAGAAATGTGCTAAAATGATTTTAGGTTGTAGCTTCCACAGCTTGTGCAGCCCGTCTGGAAGGGAAGGGACCAGGAATGGCCATTTGCTTTGAAGGCCAAAGCATCGGGCTGGATGCAGGAGTTGAGCTGGTGCCTGGCGCACGGTTCAACCATCCCTGTTCCCTTCTCCACTCCACAGCACAAACGGGTTTTGCTTCCTTGTACAAAGCTTTGCAAACACATGAATAGTGCTATAGGAATATAGGAATATTATTGTTATACATAAAGTGGAAAAAAGGCAAAACAAACAAAAAAACCTTACCTGCTTTTGGTTGTGTTATCTGTTAAGACATTATAAAAAGCTAATTACAGGCTTTAGCTTGATATAAGGTTTAACACAGCAATCAGTTCTTAACACTGAAAGCACTATGTGTTTCAATAGAGAGGAGAGCACCAGAGGTAGTTCTTTAACATTGCCGGGAAGTGTAATGCTTGACACAGGCCTAACCAGTTCAATCATTTTATTCATAATAATAGGTGAAAACCGTAGCTTGCTCAAGCCTTGTATTTCCCAAAATAAGCTTGCAGGTCACTGGAGACTACATTTTATTGATCATAACTGCTGGTCACTGATAAATAAAATTTCCTTTAGCATTTCCTCTCACTACACTCTCCTCCCCCCGCAGCCTCATATTTTCAGTTAGGACTGAAGATCTTGTTGCTCATTTCCCGAGGGCTCCCTTGGATGCTCCACATGCCCGGCGCGTGAGCCGGTTTTTGGGCTCCCTCTGCTGGGAAGCTCTCGAGGAGCAGAGTGAGGGCTCATCAGCCCTTCATCACCAGCGAGCAAAACCCAGAGGAGAAGGGAAGGCAGGAAACAGGATTCGATACTCACTACCTTCTGCATACCTCAGACAAGTTTCAAAGGGCCAAATAATCCATAAGAGTTTATTTTCTATGTTCAAATAGAGTGGAAGGCACCCCAGTGGTCCATACGAATTGATTGTATGTACTCTAATATGAACTCTTATGCACTTAAACATTAGTGTTACCTGTCTATTATAGCAATTGTCTGTAAGGGAGAAATACAAACTTCTTTTCTGCTTTGCATATGCAGCCAGACCTGGTATCAGAATACTTAGGCAGCTTTTTTAAGGTTCAGTGAATCATAACACAAAACTATTCACTTCACAACAGACTAAAGAGGTCATAAATTCATTTTTAAAAGACAGTTTTGTAACCTGGAAACAAAATAACATAAATCTCCCTACTAGGTAGGGTTGTAACAGACGTTTTCCCCTTCCCTAACTTGCACAGTGTGCTGGAGCACCTCAAACTGACCCGTGTGCCCAAAGACCGAGACCCCCCTTCCTTACACGGAGGCTTCTCTTGGCTCTTAACCCTCCTTTCCTCTCCGCGTGCTCTTCAATGCTTAGGCTGCGATACCCAGCGCAGGCCCCAGTGCTTCACTGCTCCCACTGCAGTGGAAGAGCCCTTGGGCATCCGGTGTTTCTCCTGCCGGAAAGCTCCTCGGAGCCGCTGCTCCGTGGGCCTCGCCGCCCCGGCTCAGCCGCCCCTCAATCCGCTCCCGTGCTGGGGCCGAGCACCCAGGGGAGGTCTCACGGGGCAGAGCGAGGCGCTGCCTCCCTCAATCCCCTGGCTCCATCAGCGTCAGAGGGATTACTTGGATTAGCTTGCAGGTTTTTCATGGACTTTACATGTGCTTCTTTTCCAACAGTGGTCATTAAAAATACTGATATTATACACAGGTCGGTTCCTGCATATTCATTATTTTATACAAATGGTTAATAAAGACAAAAATTGTTATCTAAAGGTCTGCTCTGACCTCCAGTAAATGTAATTACGGTGTTTCCATTGACTTTAATGAGAGCTGGCTTGGTTCATTATATCCCACAGTAATCAGTCTTTTTTTTTTTTTTTCAAACTGGTATCTACTTATGAATGTTGATATAGTAATGACCTCTGTATAATCATATACAGCAGAAAGAGCACAAGCATATAGACAATCATTAAGAAGTCAAATCCTTTACATGACTGCCCTTAGGCAGGCTGCAGTGAAATGGAACTTAAATTTAAATTACTGACCGCAGGGAAGTCTACCATAGTTCTGTCCCTCACATACACACATTTGTTTGTGTTTTAGCCTAAAGAACATCAGTTTCTGAATATTTTCCACTGCTTATTTTATGGTCTAACTTCATTGTACCGTGAAGGAAGAACTGTCAAATATCACCAAAAAAAGTTGCACTGGGTTGCACAGATTTTACAGCACATTGAGGTGAAGACTGCTGATTCTTACCCCTGGGAGGGGGTAAGAGACTCATCCTGTCATGGAAATGCTATGTTCAGTAATTAGTTTTTGGAAATTAATGTCAGGGAAACTAATTCCCAAGTCAAAATTTTTAGAAGCAGGATTTTCTGAATAATATCTTATAAAAACTATTTATTTAAAAGTTTTTTAAATGGAATAGGTATTTTGCCCTACATTTTGGTGGTGCATACAATTAGTGTTCCTCTAGACTTTTATTTCTGCTTATGCAAAAATCACTCTTGACTTTAGGGAAACTAAAGAGATCAGAACAAATCTGTCAGAGGAAGGAGCCCTTTACTATTCTCAACCACAGGACAGCTGGTCAGCCATTATTCTTGCATTTCCCATACTCATTAAGACCACTGTCGTCCAATTCATAAAAGAATGAACAGTCCAAGAAGGACTCCTTTTTAATATATTTCTACACGTAATTAAAATGACTCCCAGCACCCTCCTTCCGCAGGCTGCTCTGTGAAACCATTCACTGCCTGAGCACGAGGGCTTTTCCAGTCACCCCAGAGCTCCAGCGTTCACCTGCCAGAAAGTTTTACCTTGTAGGCCACAAGCAATCTATAAACGAGCAATTCATTATGAAAACCACGAGTAACGTAAACATAAAATGATGAATCCTTTAATATTAAAGGTCTAAAATTAGGGATCAGGCTGTATATTGTGTGTGCCCAACTTTATATATATAATCACTTCCAGAAATAGCTGCTTTTGTTCCTGAGGATCTGCTGCCTGTCTGGATAGATCCGAGCAGACATGCGCCTGCCCTGGCCTCTTCCTAACGACACAGGCCGTCTGCAGCGATTCCACATCTAAGGGGGGTCTTTTGTCACCCTGTTGCACAACTACAAAGTGTTCCAGCCTCTCTTAGAAACTTCATTTAACTGCATATTGGTAAAACATTCCTCAGGTAATTAGACTGGTGCTTTAATTTGCCCGTGCAAATTAGAGCCATTTTGGCTTTGTCGAGCTTCTGAGCTTATGGAATGGAGAGGGTAGAATCAAAACTTGAAGCAGATGAAGAGGTTATGGACTGTTAGATGCTAAAGACTCAACAAGAAAATGAAGTCAAAATAAAAAAAAAAATCCTTCAATTGTTTTGTATAAAACCAGTTTTAAATTATATTAGAACTCGCATTTTTGTATGATCATGTTTGATTATCATGTTAAAAAATAAAATCAACACCTTCCATCTCGTTTAGAAAAGGTCACCTGGGATTGACCCAGATTTGAGCAAATTTACAAAATCACTCACCTCTCACACAGCACTATTGTTTTCCTGTCATTTTCCACACATTTAATGGTAAAAGTAAATAAATATCACTTATGAACAAAGACACTATCACTTCTTAAGACTGAAAGAATTGAGTTAGTCCATATGGGATTTATAAGACAACTAAAACATTCATACCATCCAAACAAAGCCAAATGAATATTAAGGCAGTTATGGACTACATACACACACCCTCACGCACGGAGTTTGGCATATCTGCTTTAGAAAGTTGCCCAGTTTATGCAACTCTATAAAAGACAGTATCAGTATTGTTAATACAGTGGAAAACAAGATTTTTCAAGAGCTCAGGTGAAAAAAGTAGTGAGTTGGTGGCTTTGGCTGGGGTGGAAACGACTGCTAAGAATGGGTCTGACTGTTTCTTTTTACCAGTGGACTCCTAGAATACTAAAATCATAATTTTGGCCCTAGCATTATTCTCACATCCTACTGTTTGCACAGATTCTCTTCTAGTTTAACGAAAGACTGAAGAAAATAACAAAGTCTTAGATCAGCTAAAACGTCTCATTTTCACCAAAATAAAATAGTGAGTATTAGTGCTTTTTTTGGCATAGCACAGAAAACCCTTTCTGGTACAGATATTACACATATACATCCAGAACTTTCTTAGCTGCAAAGTAAAACATTAACATAAAAAAAGAATAGAAAGCAACATTCAAGGAATTTAGAGACAAGGAGGAAGCGAGTGTTACCTTGCAAGCTGCCAGCATGTCGGCGACTGCCTTGCGGCTCAGGTTGGCCGTCGCGATCACATCCTCCTGCCTGCACGAGTTCCCGGCCGCGACCGCTTTGGCAGTCGCCATGGTGATGCCTTTCGTCATCCGGATCGATTCTTCGGGCGACGACGTCTTCTCTGGAACCTCGCTGGACTGGAACACCTGGAAGCAAAAGCACAAGGAAATCCGAATCCCCCTCCAGTCCAAGCGGAACAACTCAGCCCTGGAAACACAGACAGCAACTAGAAGCAGCCTTCAAATGGCAGGAAATTGAGAGATGTATTTGGCACAGTTCAGTATCGCTGCTGCCTGTCACGAGCCTGCTCCTGACCAGCCTGCACACCGACAGACGCTGAGGGAAGCATGCGGGGAGCGTTAACCCGTTCCTCAGCCATCCAGACTACCAGCATCACCACCTGCCAGAGCATTACAGTATCCAAAGAAGAAATATGCCTCGAACTACACTCTCTTTTTCATCCTGTCTCCCGCCTAGGTGGGTCACTCACAGGAGGCACACACACTTCCCCCTGCAAAGGCTGTGCCCTGCAAGCCCTCTCTGCCAAAACCAGCCACGGATAAAATATTCAAATGGATCTTAAAGAAGTGGAGCAGGGCACAGCATCATCTCTTACTCTACAGTCTCCCTTAGAAACCTAAGAGTAATTGTGCAGGGTAAAACATGTGAAGAGACAGACACTACAAATCACCTGACAACACAGACAGCTTCGCAATACCCGCATCTGTTAGCTGTGATAACCCGCATCTTGTTATCTGTTAGCAGATCTGTTATCTGTTAGCAGATAACAAGAGCGCCTTAACGTTACTTTTAAGCTCAGATTTCTTTTCCCGAAGATTTATTCTCTATTTAATTGCCATTCTTGTACCCTGCAGGAGCATTTCAGATGACACAAATAGTCAGGAGTGGGTTCTCCATTCTACTCTTTATCTGGGCTGCTTTTAGATTAGAATTATGGGAATTATTTAACTTTCTATTAGTTAGTCAGGTCTTCATGCAGAAACACGACAATACCATGCACTAAAATAGTAAAGTGCACTGCAGATCAGGTACTAAATCGGGAGGTTTACTATGTTCAGGCACTGCATGACTGCATCCCAATAATTATGCACAAATGTTTATTTTAGTATATTTTTAATAAAAATTTTCTTCCTTACAACAGCATTGTTCATGCAATGAAAAATAAATATTCTACGGAGAGTGCTTGACAAGGCAAAACCCTGTCAGCACAGAGGATAAAAATTCTTAATCCACAGACTATACAATAATATATTTTCTGATGGAGACTGTCTATGCATCTTTTTTTCTAAATTTTTTTCTAAGCAAAGGAAAAAAAAAGACAGGCTTATTCATGCACCCACATAAGTATTAATTTATGCCACCAATGAGCATACTAGAAAACATTAACTGAAAGTAGTAGCTGGAGGTTATGCTCCTATCTTAAAGGAGAAAAAACACAATAGTCAAGGCCTAACATCTAATTTGGGAGAAGATTTCATGCCATTTTTAATTCTTTTTCAGACAAAATATTAGATATGAGGTTACTTATCACTGGTAATATGATTTCATAAGAAAAAAAAAACAGAAGTGAGATTAAGATGCAGGTGCAATAAGGCTTTGATGCTGAAGAAACATTTTCCAAGCCAGGATCAATAAAAAGTGAATAGCATTTGACTCAGAAAATAATATCAGGAGCAAAAGCTTAATGTCTAAGTAACAACGAACCAGTTGCTTCCAGAATTTTACCTGGCAGCAGCACCTCAAATGGGGATTGGTGACATCTGAAATTAGATAGGCTTAAGTGACATATAAGGGCACTTTCAGAGCTGATTTACAACAGGTGGTAGGAACTAAACTGCATCCAACTCACTGCAGGGCAGTAAAACAGCCCGAGAAGCCCCTAGCAGCCTGGCTTCATCTTAGGGGCACACTTTCCAAAGCTGACACACGCGACTGGGCTGTTCTTTACCGTGAGCTCCTGCTTGATGTACTCTATCGTGGCCTCCAGAGCTCTTGTCCCTCGAGTAGCTTCATCTTCCACTGCTTTAACTGTCTTCAAAAGTGATGTTACATTTGTCACCATAACCTGCAAGAGAGAGAGGGGCCAAGTGAAAAGAGGCATGACTTCTTCCCACTTCAGCGCCGGGGGATATGAAGCGGGACGGTGGGCACTGCCTGAGGTTAACACCTCAGTACGGCCCGAGGCTCCCGAGCTGCCGTGGTGATGGACCGAGCGGGAGCTCGCCTGCCGCCCCAGGCTGCGAGCGCTGCCTGAAGTCGAGGAGCGCAGCACAGCGTACTGCAGGCTGGGGACACCTCCGACAATGACCATGGCAAAGGTTTTACAAAAATGAGAACCTCAAAAGATCTCTCATTCAGATTAATTATCTGAGCATCTTTTCCTCCTACTTGTCTTACAATACAGCTAGGCAGAAAACTGAATCCAGGTACATTATTTATTATGTTTGAGAGCCTTATCCTTCATATTCTCTGCAATCAGAAAAACAACTAAGTAGCCTCAAATCCAATTCAAAGCCAGAGCAGTGCTGCTGCTCCTGTTAAATCTGGCAATTCAGACTCAGAACCACCTCATTCTTTTTGCGATCCCTGCCTTTCCCCTACCCCAGCGTGCTGACAGACAAGCAATGCCTTCTCAGCATGCTGGAGTTCTTCACAAGCCAAGCAGGACAGAAAGGGCAGCTTCCCAGCAACTAGGAATGAAAACAGATAGACCTGCCAAGCAGGAAGGGCAAATAAGCAACTAGCTTTCCTGATGAGATCATTTTCTTAGGTGATTTTTAAGGAGAGACTTTACAGGGCACTGTTCTCCTCTGCTCCAAAAGCAACAGAGGCCCAGGTGTCTCGGAGGCAGCAGACACAACGAGCAGCATCTTGCTGCCAAGCAGAGAGATGAAGCCACCCCGACACCGTCGTAACGGCAGAGTGCAGGGGGAGCACTGCCTAAACCTCAACACATGGACAGGTTTGGTAGGTGCTAAACTTCAAGATGCTTGTGAGGCAAAAGTCATCATGTATCTCAGACACCGGGAAATTAAAACACAAAGATGGATCGGACGTCTACGCACTTGGAAATGTCATCTAGGAGAAAGGGATCAAACAGGTTCCACAGCAGCTATTTTTTTTTTTTTTCTCCCCTCTCATCTAAGCAGCACAAGAAGCTTTGCTTGAGCATGACAATCCATCCTTGGGGACATAGGCTTGCAGAAGAAGGAAGGCTGTCTTCAGAAAGATTAGAACTTATTCAGCAAAAGCATAAAAATCACCCACTCTAGAGCCTACAAAACCAGAGTTTTCTTGGAAATTCAGTTGCCTCTTATTATCTACCTCAATCATCCCAGGATGCTAATGAAAAGATGAGTTTTCAATGAACCAGAAATTGCAGAAATCCAAGCTTTAGATGTTTAGCAACAGTGGTGCTCCAAATACTTGCAAATAAAATGCAAGCCCAGCTTTTACCTTGGCAGCCCCCTTCAGCTGGTACATAGATGGGTCATCTGCTGGTTTGCTGGCAGCTCCTTTGGTAGCACCAATGAGATCAGAAAGGGCCTTTGCAACATCCTTAATAGCATTGATCAGGACAACCTGCGGGAAAGGGAAATACAGAGGTGGGGCTCAGTCCAAGGAGCAGGTGTGGATGGGAGCCTATGCATGACAGACAAATACTGCCCCCCCCACTATCCCATTAACATATGCCACATGCTGCAAAATGAGCTGCGTTTATAACGGTGATATTTCAGACATAAAAACTTCCTGTACAGAAACTCAAATGCTGATTGTAGTAGGATTTCTTTATTTCCCTCCTAGGAGCAGCAATACAAAACTGCTCTAAATAAATAATCACAATAGCTTTTAATCTACTCTTTTCTCAGCTTTTACATAGGAAGAAAAAAGGTGATATGTTTTACATTTGCCTATGTTGCTATTTTAAGGAAATCTTTCCATAAAAAACAGTTTCAGCAGAGTTTTCCTGCAGAGGAATATCTTTGAAGTGCAGCTAGAATTGCATAGGTCAAACAAAACAGGATACATATCCCTTTCAGTGCCTCGCACAGATTTTTTCCAATTAATTTCCTAACACAGGCACATCTGCAACACGCTTGTCAACCTCCATTTCACCAAGACCCAGACAAGAAACCGAGGAAATATGTGACATAATCCACACTGAAGGCTTAAGTTACCGAGTTAAATTAAAAACAATTCAGATATAGCTACAGAAGCCCAAGAGTTCACTGGTATATAAAAATAACACACACAGTGCGAGGTCAATGAATAGCTTTTAACTGATGCAATCTATTTACTACAAAATAGCTTTTGAAAGGAGCTCCTGACTTTAATTAAAAAAAGAAAAAAGCCAGCACAAAACACACACTTTGCCAAAAGGGCCCAGCAGCAGCACACCTGCAAATGACACGAAGAAGACTTGAACAGCAGCTTGGTTAGTTCCCCTCAATGCACTAGGCTCTTGATTGTATCACCAAAGAGCAGTGCCTGACTAAACCTGAAAAAATCCCACAGGAGACGAAACGAGCTCTGCTGGCTTGTTTGGAAGCACCACACCACAGAATCTTACCAAGTGGGAGCTCTCTCTCTAGCCCCCCTTTTCAACTGCCCTGGTCTCTTGGAGCAGCACGAAAGCCTTGCAAGGCCTCACCTGTGTTTCGGGATCATCTGAGCCCAGGCTGGCTGCTCCCAGCTTCACTACTTCTGCCAGCTGCGTGATGGTGTTTGCTGATGACTGAGCTGCTTGGGCCAGTTTGTCCTGACTTGAGGCAGCACCAGATACCAGCAATTTGGTATCTTCAACTAAAGCTTTTGCTGTTTTCAGGATATTTTCCCTAAAACAAAAAAGAGGAAGCAGGAAAGTAGAAAAAGAGAAGAGGAAAAAAACGTGTTTTTTAATGTTATCCTGACTAACAGCCACATAAAAGAGCTGATACAAGTCATCACAACCATGGCTACTCATGACAATCTTTGTACCACAAACCAGTCTGCAACTGAAAAAAAAGAACTCCAACTACTTTAAATGGTTGTGTTATGTTTCAGTGTTTCAGGCTGTAAATGCAAGAAGATACAGGCAGTTCAGTGAAATAACCTCTTGAAAAGTAGTACCCAAATAGGACAATAAAGGTAGACTGCATTTTCACATGCAAAGATAAACTCTGGCAATGCTACAAGGAGACTAACTCATTGAATGTCCACCTTCCCAAGTCTATTGTATGCAAAAGAAAATTAATCATAAGGGAGGTAGGAGCAAGGCAGACAGATGTACAGAAAACATGACTGTTGGAGGGATCACTGCCCTCTGCCTCCTCCACATCCCCCACACTGGTCAAACAAATCTAAAGCTACATTTGTGTGAAAAGAAACTGTTCTGAGTGAGCACTTCCTGATAAAAGAAGTTCGTAAAAGTTACTTTGAGGTTGAGAACTAGAATATTGTTTATATGAAGTGTCAGCCTAGAAATTAATGGCACCTGCACGAAAAGGCAGCCCCTGCCACTTTCACAGTCACTCTTTGTTACAGAGTCAATCCATAATTTCAGAGTTAAGCATTAAATTCCAGTGGAACCACCTTAAGTAATACATTAAGGAGCTAAATGACTCTCCAGACAAATCACTTGGGCTTTCACTCACCTCCAGTTAGCGAAACTGCCTTTCGTTTTAATTCATAAGTCTAGAAACTTGGTATCAAACACTTAACAGCGAATAACATCATTTATGTTTAAAGGAATTTTAAAGAAAAACTTAGCAGTATTCAGCAGCCTATCCTAAAGGTAAATTATGATCTGCAACATGAGAAGTTTTCAAGTCTCAGCTTGTTCACCTACCTGCTTCCCAAACACAAATACTTGAAGTTCAAGAGGGGAAAAAAAAAAAAAAAGAGGCGGCAAATTAAAATGTCTGGAACCAGAAAAAAACAAACAACATGGCATTCACCCCGGTCATACTCATGATATTTTCTAATTTTGTTTGGTTGATTTTAAGTAAGTCTCCTAAAAAGATATTCCTAATTCACAGTTCTTTAAAAGATGAAACCATCTGAGGCCAGTCTACTGCGGCCAGCAACTAAGAAGCTCATTAACCTGGTAAGGTTAAGGCAAACAAGCCCTGACTTGCTCTCCGAACAGCGGCAGCAACCTCGTAACGTCATTGCACCTTTCCTATTTCCTGAGCAATGCCAAGGTGGAAAGTAAATGCTGGTCAAGCAACAACCGCACAGGCCAACTGGGCTACTGAGCAACGAGTCAGCGTCTTTATTAGGAAGCCCTGGGTTTTACTGCAAAGGAAGTAACAGTCACTTGCTGCAAATCTCAATATTTTTAAAATGCTGTAGGATTATTGTTATACTTCAGATGCTGCTAGAAGGAAAAACTGTGTTCTCTCTCCCAAAAGAGAGAATGTGTGGTGTGGCTGTGCCATTCCCAGCACGTGAACTTTGCTTAGTGACACAAACAGTGCAACAGTGAAAAGCAATTCTTGGAAAAACACGTGTAACTAAAGGTTCCTCTTCAGCATCACAGGCAGCTAATTTTCCCTGCCGGAATGACAGTGCAGAGCAGCTTTGCAATGAGAGGGCTCCATTCCCGCTGCCCCAGTCTTGCTATGATTCTGCAGCAGGTCTCCTTCAGCTGCTTAAAATTCCTCCTTCACACAAATAACCAGTGCAACATTTGTTATCCTCTACCGACACCCCACTGGTACTTCATTCCTATAAATTTACAGATTCCAAGAACAACAACAGAGCTGCAAGCGTATCCCCACGTGCCTTTCCCCCTGCCAGCCCCCGCCGCACCGTGCGCGCACTCGTCCACCTTGGCAGTTGCACCGACCTGTGGTCTGCAAAGGACTCGTTGTTCTCGGCGTTCAGGGTGCCGGCCGTGGCAAACATGATGGTGGTGTCGAGATCTGCAATGATCCCGGACACAGCGCTGGCCGCCGTGATACAGGCCTGAGTGCCTTTGTTTCCTGCTTGAAGGGCAGATAAAACTAAGGAAACCTGGAAACAACAGAAAGCGACATTACAATGAAGCCTCATTATCTGCTGTTGAATTAAGCTAATTCTTGCAATGACGATTTATATTGAAAACAATAAGTGAAATGAATTTTACAATCTTATTTTTACAAGCTTTAATAAGCCTTTCCCCTGCTCGCTCTCCCTGCACATTAGTCATTGATTATTTTTTCCACAGTAGGCAGCCTGCCATTGGCATTTGTCACTCACGTGAGGACAGGCCTGGCACACAATGAGCAGATCAAAGCCTGAACTACCTCTGCTCCGAGTACAAATAATGACACTCCATAATCAATAGCATAAGCACTCAGCTTCCCTGTAAGAAAGGAAAAGCTTCCCCAGTTACAATAATAAATAAGAATTCCAATTATCTTGCAACACTCTGCAGAGTCAATAAGGACCCAGCTGCATTTGCTTCAGTGTCAAAATTATTTTCCCTGATTTCTGCCATTGCTTGGTAACACGATCATAAGGATGAATAATGCTTTGTGATTGAAAACTGCCATCGAGTCAACATGAAAGAAGGTTCCTGTCTTTGAGCTGACACTACAGAACTCATGTGGTCCTGCCCCTGAGGTGAGGTCTCTCCCTCTGATAAATACCCACCTTGCCCAAAACACGACGCCCCCGCAGCGGCCGGCACCACCGTGTTAAGAGGCCAGTGTCCCTCTACCTCCCTGGGGAAGGGCTGCCGACAGCCAGGCACCATCTGGTAACCAACTACTCCATCTAAAGCAGATTTTAGGGCAAATGTATCCTACACGTGCACCAGGCCACAGCACTACTGCACTTGGCAGCTTCAGCACGTCCGGCAATCTCGGCTAAAGCAGCTGCTGCGGGCCCCTCCAGCAGGTGCTCTGCAGGCACTGATACGTGAGTGATACACTCCGCAGCTCAGCTCACGTAACTGCAGTACATCTGCACAGTGGGATATACAAAAACCCGCCTCACCCGTGCGTGCAGTGACTGATGTACTCGCAGGGGCAATGGGCCCCGCAGGCGCCTCACCTTCTCCGTCACCGCGCGAGCACACTCTATCAGCTCCCTCTTGGTGTAGCTGTCCGTAGGGCAAATCTGCAGGGCTCCAGCTTTTTGTACAAGGAAAATACAGCCATGACCAAGATCCTGCACCCGCGTCCTGATCTGGAACCCTATCTAGAGGCACAGGGAGACAGAGGTGCAGGAAAGAGAAGTCAAAGCAAAGTGAATAAATACAATGCGGGTTTCCAGGAACTTCAAATAGGGAAAGAGCATGCACTTGACCTACTCTACTCAAACATGGTTGAAGAGTATATGACTTGGTTCATTCTTTGTAGAGTATCACATAAATACTCAGTTTTCTATAACTGAGCACATCCACATGAAACAATGACCAAGGCTGCCCTCTGTGCTTCTGGTTTATTATTAATCCAACACCACAGGCTGTGTGCTCCCTGTTCACAAACGTGCATTAGTTTTAGCACCTGCACGTACTTAGGTATACAGTTTTCTTTTGGGATCAACAAGGAAGCAGGAATCGCAGCCATTAGTTTCACAAATGAAATTATTTCTACTTCAAGCACAAACTCACATGCAGGAGGGGTCACGTTTAACAATACCAGGTTGAATACAAGCCATTGCTTTGCATGTAGCAACTGGGCACCAAGACATTTACAATACTCAAATTTTTCAGTGGTGAAATGCAATTACTAAGTGAAAAAAAAAATATCTGAAAGTCATTTGTCTGGATAATCTGATACATCTGGTGATGGTGAGATCCCCCCTCAGCCCAGCTCACTCAAGCTTTGTTTTGTTGTGCTCCATAACCACAGGAATTCAACTGGGAGGGTTTGTTTAATTTTGCTCAGAGCAGAACTGCAGCACCTACTGCAACTGGTTAATGCACGCGAGGCAAAAGGCAAGGATTCCTCAGCCAGCACAAGGAGACAGAACTGGGGGAAAAGCCCCATCACACTGTGATGCTGAGATAAGAAGGCTGCCTCACAGCAAAAGACAACTTTGCTGCTACTGTGCCTGCAACTCACTTTCAGGACAGGAAGCTATATCGAAATTGAATTTCTAAAGCTTAATTGAGCTTTTGATGGGGAATTTTTCTTTTTCAATCAATAATTCTTAAAACAAAAGGCATGAAAAGTTAAGGCAGTAAAATTTTGTTTCTTTTGTCTAATCACTGATGCTTGTTCAAAAAATCTGATTATTCTTAACAGTCCTAGCAGGAAACTTGCTCCCTAGCTAATTCCTAAACATCAAGAAAAACAGAAGTAGTTAAAATCAGAAGCTAAATCTGTTTTGAACATTCAATTTAAAGTTTTGAATGTTCACTGAAAACACCTTATATAGCAACACCTAATCCCTGTCCTTTCACACCCATGGGCACATGCAATGACTTCACGTCATTTTGGTTTTATGCCTCCTTGAAAAGATGCAGTTTTGCTACCTCAGTTCCTCCATTCTACCCAATGAAAACAAACTCCAAGTCCTGCACATGCTTTATGCATTAAATGACGTTTTCACTGAAAACATAGATCTGAAGAGAGAAATCTGTACAGTCAAACCGCACCTATGGTTTTAACTTGGATCACTGCATGGTTTCAATAAATCAGTGTTAGGCCAATTAAAGCTTCTTTGAGAAGCAGATGTGCTGTCCTGCCCGCAGTTCCAGGGGGAGCGGGCAGCAGGACTCGTCCCTCCGTGTCACCCGGAGCTGCCGACACCTCGGCACAGGGACACGGTCCCCCTGCCCGGAGGGGCATCACTACCCTGGCTGCAGAACCATCTCGGATGCACTCGAGAGAACGCACATTACCACACGGTTCCAGCCCGGCTCTCGGACCATACAAGAGATGTATCAGACCTGGGGATGACTGCAGCTCTGGGAGGCGAATTTCCCTCAGTATTTTGCTCTGTGTGTATTTTACTCCCTATGGTAAAAGACCACCGCGTTGACACCAGTGTGCGCATTGAACGAAGAGGTCTGAAAACTGCAGACCTCCTCGGGTTCAGCTGTAGCTGCAGCCATTCGGCCCTGGAGAGCCAAATGCCCATAGTCACTGGTCATTTGGGACGCGAGTCCTCCCAGCTCTTCGGGGTTAGTAACCGACTTAGTCATCTGAAAAAAGAACACAGGCAAAAGAAAAAGAAAATGACAGGCATGAGAATAACTTGTTAACACACTCCAGCCTAGAAGCACACTCCTTTGGGTGGCCACACCAGTGAAATGGGGGAAAACACTTGCTTTTAAGGGATCTGACTCCTGACCATGAGCAAACTCAAGCAAACATGCTTTATTAGCGTCATGCGAGTCAGGCACTCGCAGAACATTGGGAGTTGCAAACAGGAGCTGTTAGAGCTGGTAATTCACTCTAACACAGTGGGGAAGAGGCCGGCTACAGAGTGACTCGGGTCGATGGGGAAACAGCTCTCGTCTATCGCAGCCCCCTGTCACTTGGGCCAGGGCCCATGGAAGTGTTCTCAGCATCAGTGCAGAACAAATCACATCTTTTATAAAGATAGGGGGGTTGGCAAGGGAGAAATATAGTCAGAACTAGACAAAATGCATTGCTGAAGCGTCAATATGAAAACAATCTCACTAGGAAAACCTACCTGTTAAGGATATGTCTTCTTTCCCCAGTCTATGTTAGCAAAACCCATGATATGTCATCTTCAGAGCAAAACTAGTTTTGGACAAATTTCTATTGTTTGCAAATAGGCTACATTATCATAGATTGCATTATCACCAGCATTTCTTGACTGCCTCATGAAATTTTAAGCAGATCTCCATAGTAAATTCTTTTACGTAGCATAAAGTGAGCCCCTCCTTCCCTCTCTCCTCTGGAACCCCCCAAACAAAAACTACTCTAAACTGTTCAAAACTCAGTTATCTTAAACATCCCTGAAACAAGGCAGGCTCGATTAAGTTTCTCTCTTTTTTTTTTTTTTTTTTTTTAAATTCAGCTGTATTACAGAAATCCAAAAAACAGAAATTTACCCTTTCAGACTAGTCTCTTAAAAACCTGATCTCAGTTCTGAGGCAGGTTAAACAACAAGCATACACTGTGAAGGGCTAATCTAAATAAACAACAAACATAGGATAAGATTTCCGTGATAATTTGAAGGACTAATCAAAACATGTTGGAATATTTTCCTTTCATTTCTCAGACAAAGGAAGCCAAATAAAATGTATCCCAGCTTACATTTCACTACACAGGTCTTACACCACAGAACTAAAATCATCACCAACTTCCAAGTTAAATATCTTTTCTTTAAAACAGCAGAAAGTTGGCCAGACAGCTTTTATGTAGTGCTAGCAGACTGCTGCTTAACACAGCTAAGGAAATGAGTTGATTGGCCTTTTTTCAGGCTTTAGAGGCCTCTGTTATAAAATATTCTGGCAGAGACAACCTTGTTTCAAACAGAATCAGGTTTCAGGTCAAATCAAACTTCTCACAAAGGAAGGAGAATTATAATCTCTATTACAATTTAGAAATCTGTCTCGAGGCTGATGCAAGTGATAAAAGTTATGCATTGATAGAATCAAGCACTAATAATATCCTAACTTCTCTCCCCCAAATTAATCACCATATATTTTCACTTCTTCATAATCATATTCCTAAAAAGTGTCTTTCCAGAGCACAGTGAATACCACGACATTCTGCAAAGTACAGACGTAGCCTCCTGATGGCTGTCTGCTTCCACGCTGGTTTTCTTGGACAAAACGACAGATTAGAAACCTTTCTTAAAGAAAGGTTTTTAGAATAGCTAGGAGACAACCCAGAGACCGAGCACTCCTCTTCCGGAGGGCTGCTAAGGCTCAACAGCTAAATCTACAAAACCACAACCTCTCCTGTTGATCACCCCTACCAGAGAAGCCTATTAGAAATCAATTATCACAACAGTGCATGTAACACTGTGTAAAACATCCCACGTTCCTTGTGTGTGCACGAGAGCTTTTACTTATATCCCGTCAAATTTCTTACCATTTCCTGTGCTGTTACAGCAATGGCTTTAGAGTATTTCACCACAGTGGTCTGATAATCCACAAATGTTCCCCTGGGCTCTGGGGGAGTCCCTTCATCCAGCTTCACGAAAATGGGAGAAACATGAAAGAAGTTACCTCATAACAAGTTACATTTACCATTTAATATTAAAACTGTATCGCAAGTTCATTCTTATAAAAGATCTCTAAATACATCAAATCAGTGCACAAACATGTATGGGGAAACTCAGGAAAGACTTTGCCTCATGTCAGTACAGAAACAACTCACCCAGTATCTCCAGCACAGTTTTCAAATTCAAATTTAATTTTTTGTGCAGGTTCACACCATCTTTTGTATCACACTCATCTAAAAGTGAATGTGCAATACTAAATGCCTTAAGAGCCAAGGAGTTTGAGATACGAAAAACATTTTTGTAGTCCATTTCCAGCACTTCTCAGAAAGCAGTAAAACACTGAGGTTTCTGCCATCTTCCTCTGCAAAACGTTTGTCCCAAAACGGACCTGTCGATCACTTAGAAGACTAATTTAAAAGATAATTAAGTATGGTGATAAACATAAGTCTTTTTATTTTTTTTTAAGTACTAGTGTATTACCGAATAATCTTCCAAAACAATTCTACCCAATGGTGCTGCCTCTTCTGGGAACAGGACATCCACCCCACATAGCAGCTTCCATGTGAAGTCTATGCTGTTTGCCCCCTGCTCTTCAGATTTCCGCACTGTCATCACCACGGCCGGGTGACACGAAGCAGCACCAGCTCCTGCAGCAGTCACGAGGCGAGAGCCGTCCCCGGTGCCCCCGCTCACCTTGCTCATGGCCTCGGCGATGGAGTCCACCATGCCCCCGACCATGCCGACCTCGCTGGCCGCCTCGTTGAGGGTGACCATGATGTCATCCACGGCCTCCTTCATGAGCTGGGCGGCCTCCGTGATGGCGTCGTGCGTGTGCGACGCCTGCAGCGCGGGGACGGGGAGAGAGAGGTTGTTAGGGGCTGCTCTGGGCAAGTCAACACCCGCTTTGAAAATGTTATTAGTTGATGCAGCGGCCAATAGCGGCTTTGAAAAGCTCGTCCTGTTTGTTTCCTCCACAGTGATGGAGGAAAGCTGGCTAAAAAAATAAGAAATGCAATACTGAATAACAAGGACTTGGGAACATATTGAGACCTTTCCTAGAACAGATGAGGAAAGTGATTAGTGTTTAACAGGAGAAATAAAGTTAGGGGAAGGCAAAAAGCACCACACGGTGAAGCAGTCTCCTTTTATACTAAAATGAAAGTGTAGGAAATACCTTGTTTTTGCATTTCAGCTACTCAGACGCTATAAAGGCTGCACACAAGCTTGCTCAGTTTGCCCAGGTTAACACCTAAAGACAGTGAATGCCCCTGAGCTTCAATAATTGTTAAGTAGTCTACTAAAAAATTGCAGTGCTAACAGCCTTACCGTGACTGTAGTATAGAGCCCAGGGTATAAAAAGTAAGAGTCTGTATGTGCATGTTTGTGTTAATATGTACATATACACACCTACACGTATATACATATATCTACATAAATATATATATATACACACACACAGTTAGAATAATTCATAAGCAGTATGAAAGACTCTTTGGCATATGCTGGTATGTAAAATATTGTGCATGTACAACCACTAGGGCATTCTGTGGGAGTTCAGACACTTCAGGGCCTCTTTAAAGATCCTCTCTTTTGCCACAGGTATTCCAAGCAGATCACAGTCAGTCGTCAAAACTCTGCTCTCATTTGATTTGGAGCTCTATCAACAAGCTTATTTCACTGTTCATGTGAACCATATAACCAGTGAAAAACGGAAAGCCAGCCAGCAGGTTCTCTTAATGGCTATTCTTTATTTTCTGAACTATAAAAACATTTCAGGATTTTTTCTGCCTAACTTCGACGCTATCTAACAATTCCTCCCTCCCCTGCTCTCTCCCAAACAGTCTGTTTCTGCTCAAAGCTGAGCCATTTCATAGGTTGCAGCAGAGAAGCAAGAAAGGAAAGATAATTTCCACAACTGCTGATGATTTCATACTGCAATAGTCCTTTACAAAACATAGTAATGCCCAATAAAAAATTGTCTATTCCTTAGCAGAAAATAACAAATTACACTAAAATATATTTTGACAATTGTCTCTTTTATATAAAAAAAAAAGTTTTACTTACTGCTTTCAAGACATGTATATACTAAGAGAACCCATGTCTACCTACGCTTTTTTTCTGAATCGCATGCACTTCGACCCTGCCTATTTATTCAAGCCTCTATCCACTAAAAACCTCTTCCCTATTTTCCACAGCAGTCAGAATTACTTAGCTCCTTGGAATCTGAACATTCTTCTTTTCTATTAACAGAAAACCTTCTAAGCCTGTAATTTCTATAAGTGAATTTCAGAAAAGGATTTTAGTTACCAGCATCGGGAAATAACATATCTGCTTGTGCAAACACAATCTTAACGCACAGTATTCCCACTCTAAAATGGCAGGAATCACTTCAGGACAGTTTCCCTAATGAGCCATTTGTTACACACACTGTTATACCTTGGGATTTCCTCCTCCTTCCTTGGCTGCATATAACATCTGTAAGGCAGATTCTGCTAGCGTCTTGCTCTGGTCCAGCACAGTCATCTGCTGCTGATGATCTAATGTTTTGGATGCCACACCGACGGCAGCTAAAACCAAGGGTTCAAAGTAACTTGACAGCTGCGTAACCTAAGAGAGCAGAGACAACAAAAGGTTCTTAATCCAGTTACTTTACACATGGGAGTGGAATGTTATTCCCCAATTAACATCAAGCAGTGGGTTAGCTCAAGTAGTGCAGTTTCCTAATGCCTCAAAGCTGTATGAAACTTCATTTATTAACATATTCCTACATGATTCTGTGACTCCGCAGCTTCAAATGCTGTAACATAGCAGTGTTTATCCCTTCGGATGGAAACAATTGAAGACATGAGACTCAATGTAGATGAAAATATTTTCAAGCTGTTAAGAAATCACATAGTATTTAAGGGCCTAAAGCTCTGTCCGAGGGAGGGATTTCTCAGCTTTCCTTGTTGACAGAAAACAGACTGGACAGAATCTGAAGCGTTTTGTGGCACACCAGGCTAAACTCTCCAAGCCTCTAAGCCAGGTTCCAGCGCAGACCTGAACAGGTCTCTAATGTGCAAAATGCTGCAGTCTGCAGAAATGCTGATGCTGCCTTGTGATAGAACCTCAAGTCATTGCGTGCCAGCAGCTGCACCGGCCGGCCCAGAGCCCGGCCGTGCCGCGTTCCTCCTGGTGAACAGAGGCTGTTGGCGCGTGCAGGCCGCTGCTCCCGAGAGGAGGTTTGCCAGGGGAAGTGCGTCTCTGTTCAGTTCATGACACGGGTTAAAGTCATCTTTGTTCAGTTAAAGGCATGGGTTAAAGCATTTGCAATATCTAAAGACACAGTTCTGCTAGCAACTTATGATGCCGCAATTTAATCTTCAGAAATGTGTGGAGTTTCTAAGTTTCTCATCTAACTCGCAGTTCTACTACAGAAATATCTGCTTCCAGCTATAAACTTAGTGAAAGAATAGGAGTTTTAGTAGCATGAAATTTTTTACAGTGCGCTTGTCTGATGTGTCATCTATAAAACTGTTTGTTTCCTGTATTAAATACAAAAGATTTAGGCTTAACACCTTCTGTTGGCTCTAAGACAGTATTACTTGGGGCTGATTATTCCAGAACATGCAAAAATAGCCAAGCATTGGTGTACCTGTAACCTCAGTAATTAAAATATTGATGCATCTGCAGGGGCTATAAAGATGCTTTAGAAGGGCCGTCTGCTAAGGGACAACAACAGTACTTAAAGCCCAAAGTTGTTGAGTTTTTCTAGAATGTTCAATCCATCTATATGGCTACAGGGATAACTAAGAGACAGTAAAATTTGAAGGTTGAAAATTCTTTAGCAAGTCTTCTTTTGTTATTTTATTTTCTTAAGAATTAAAGATAAAATAAAATGACATAAAGTGTTTGGAATGGTTTCACAAATAAGATCTTTTGAACTGTATCAAAGCAAATAGTAGGAATCATATCTTCTACATCAGGCCAAAAAAAAAAGAGACTTAAGAAGTCCATGCTGATGTGTTCTATATGCTTTGATCTAGAAATATCAAATACATGCAGAGGGGGAACACGACTACCTAACCTCCTGCATCTCACCAATCCTGCAAAGGCTCCAGGGCCAGGTAAACCAGGCAGCCCAATCACAAGCAGCTGATACAGTACCAAGTAACTGTTGGCCATGCAGAGCTAAGGAGAGCTACATTTGTTAGTAGATCTGGCACTGCTTACATGGCTATGAAGTACCCTGACTTTTTTCACAGTCAGTGATCCTTGACTGATTTTTAGTGAGAGAAGGCCTGGCATTTGGGAGGAGAGCAGTACTGCTCCTCCAGCTACCTGCTCTCCTTGGCATACTGTTGTTTTCACATGCAGGTCTCTGCTGATCTCTGCTTGATCTTTCATTGAAAAACTTTCTTATGGTCCCTAAAATACGCAGATTTATTTGGTATCCGCTCCAAACATTTGGAAATTCCAGATCTTTCTTCCTTTCACATATTTTCTTCTGCTCTTCCATAAGAGGTGAATAAACTACTAAACCATGGTCTCCCCTGGCATTCACCTGCCCAGGACTCCAGCGAGCTTTGGAAAGGTGGGACTGTACCTTGTGCCCAAGCTGAGCTGCCTCTCCGCGAGCTGCTGTAGCTATGGGATCAATAAGGTGGCCGATTTCTTGAACAACAGATGTCAGCTGCTCCTGTAAAGCCTGATACAAAGACAAACAGTCAGTTCTTACCATAACTATTCATTTTTCAAGTTGTATCACACCATAAAGTTACCCTCAGACCAAATAAGCCACACTACAACATGATGCAGAAACACAAGCTACTGAGTTCACAAGCTTGTTCTCTTCCCATGCACCCTGTTTCAGCTATAGGAGCCCTAACAGAGGCCTGCAGCACCTCAGATTTCCATGGAAAGTCAGAGAGGGAAGGAGGATTCTTGCCCTGTGCTGGTCAGGAAAACCACAGGAGCTCCAATTAAAACACAAACAAGCATTTTCAAAGCAAACACAGCACAGGAGCAGAAACTCTGCTGTGCCCTGGGAAGCCAGCAGTAGAAAATCATTAATACAAAAGTGAAAGGAACAATATGCATCTGAGCGCAAGAGACGAGGACCGATGTCCTGAACGCAGGCCGAGGGACAGAAGGACAAGGGAAGCAGAACACAGGGCCTGTTTTCACACAAATACTGGCTTGTAATCCAAATGTTAATGTTGTGGCAGCCAGGATTGAGCTCGTTCTCCCGCAAGGCAAGGCTGGGGAGCAGAAAGGGAGAAGTTTTCTGGCACTTGGTTGTATTTCTATACTGCTTTATAAATAGCTTAGTACCTTAATTAGTGCTTGTTGCACATCAGCACTACGCCCAGAATGAAATGATTGAAATAGAAAAGCACTATATGCATTAAACATTTTCTGTGGTAACTTATTTTGTACCATTTCACTTAGTCTGAGATGTTTCTCATATGCAGTATTATGGCCCAAATAAAGCACAGGAATACATAAATATGAATGTGATTTCAAGAAGTACCAGAACAACAAAACACTGAACACCAAACACAATCTGCCCTCCAGTTGCTCGCTGCTCACAAGCAGTCTGCCCTAATGGCCCTTACTGCTGCACAGGAAGGCTGAAGCAGCACAGAATTAGCCTAAGTTACCAAGAGCCAGAGGCTGGTGCTGCTTGTCCTGTGAACATGCATCAACGAGAATTCAAGAGCACATTTATTGAACAAGAAAACAGCTATTAAAAAAAAAAAAAAAGCACTGAAATTTAAATCACCAGACTTCAAGTAACAGATTATCTTGAAAAACATCCCAATTCCTGTGCAGCACTGGAAATCTAAGCCAGAGAAACACGAAACATCTGTCAGTCACGTGAGCAAAGGCAGGGAGAGCGGTGGTGTTTGGAATTTAAAAATGTCATCTCTGTATTTGGCAAGTGATTCTGTAATCTTTGAGGATCACATTCGCCCATAACTCTCGTACTCTGTATTAACATGGGAAGAGACATTTGACCACTTTGGAACAGCAATCAGGCCTTGGACATCAATTTAAAAGCCAAATCCCACTTAGAAATCAGCAATTTTGTATTAAATGGCACTAGGTGGCCTCAACTGATTCTTTCCACTAGAGAAGAAAAAATACTGGAATATTTACAGAAAGTATTGGGAAAAAGAAAAGGCAAAATAATGAAGGAGTTTCATTCCAACTTCCCTGCTGGTAATTTGGGATAATTTTCTCCTAATGACTGTAGCTTCTTCATGTATGAGGAAAAGAAACTACTGTTATTAATATTTTAAGAAAATTTTCTCATTAGAACTATCATTTATTAAAATGCTCAGTACATGCTACAAGTAACTACAGTAGCTTTGTGCTCATGAATATATTCAAGGCTTACAGATTTCTCATCTTTGCATTGCTCTTTCTGCTTTACAAATTACAGTAATTAATTGAAGAACTTTTTTGCCTAATGAAACCAAAAAATTTTAGAGTAGCGAGTGCCATTAGGCCTGCTCTGAGGAGCTACGACATTAAATCATAAATAGTTAAGAAAACAATCTCTTCTACTCTGTTTATGGCTTTCTTGTTCATTACTCTCTCCTGCACATGAGAATTTTTTTTTTTTTTGGTTTTCCCCTATTTTCAGGAAGCTCCATTTCTCACTTTGGAAAAGCCAAGACAAAACCAGAGTTTAAACATTTCCAGCTCCCAGCTACCTCCTTCCCAGCGCGGCCTTCCATCCACCGCCTGCCTTGGCTGCACAGAACTGACTAGAGAAACCCTCGTAGCAGCAGTTTCCCCAAGCAAGGTGCTTTGTGCCACACACGTGGCTTTGCCCGGGAAGATGTCAGAGAGCCTGTCTGTGCCCTAGAGCTGCCACCGGAGCGGAGCGCGGCACGACCCGCCCTGCACACGCGGGGCCACGTCCCTTACCTCAACGGAGATGTCGTCCCTGGTGGCCAGATTCTGGCTGACAGCGGCCAGCGAGGCCTGCTCGATGTCCCGGATGCATCTGTTGATCCCGTCAATGGAGTAATCGCATTCCCGCTGGCCTGGGGCCTTGTCCCTGGAACAGAGGGGCAATTTCAGCGCGCAGGGAAGGAGGCCGGCCCCTTCCGAGGTCGTGCAGGAGGGCAGCTCCTGACCATACGCAAACCAGGAGCAGGAGGGCAGCGCGGAGCCGCCTCAGTGTTTGGGACTGCAGGTACTTGGATAGACACGGAGCACTCCAAACCCTTTGCAAAAATCAGTGCTAGGCTTGGAGGAAAAGGGAGTGAAGAAAATATCAGTTGTCTCCAAGGATTATGAGGTCAAGGTAACTGTCTCAGGAGAAAACAAATAAGCAACAACAAAGACCCCAAACATCCCAACGTCCTCGGGATGGTCAAGAGATCAGCCACAACAAAGGTTGGAATAAAAGAGCAATGGAGATAGCAGGAAAAAAAAAGTATCTCAGAGAAAATATCCCACAGTGTGTTACAGAGTGTCTCAGAAGACAAATACTGAGGGATTTTATTTTATCCTCAGTCCCTGATATCTTCTAAGATAATTAGTTTTTGGGTATGTGGTCCTGACATGCAGTTGCTTTGATAATCATTATCAAAGCTAATGAACCCTGACAGCTTTTAGTGCGTTGTTTTCATAACATTTTGAGTTGATTTATATTAGGAGGTTGAATAAGCAACTAAAAAAATTTGAATGAGGAGACACAGAGTGTGATCTTAAGAAATATTCACATTTTGCAACAGTATTCTTTTAACTAAACAAAGAAAAGTATTGCAAAGAAAAAGGTAGCCAAGTTAGTTTATATGGTATATGACCTAAAATTACTGTCTCCCACAATTCTAGATGTTGGTAAATTTAGGTTTCAACTGAAACAAAACGCACGGGACTAGGGAAAGAGAAGAGAATACAATCAAAAACAATCTTACATCGCAGAGCAGTACGTCCGTGATTATGATTAAACACCCAGTGTAACTTGTGTGACCTTGTGTATCACCAAACAAATAATTTCCATTAGTTGGGAAAGCAAACAAAAACCAACAAAGCAGTATGGGCAATATGGTACTATCATTTATTTTCCCTTTACTGAATTAGCCGTTGAGCTACTGCAACTTAAACATGGATACAAAAACAAGCTTGCTACAGAGGCCTACCTGATGGAGGTGATGAGACTCTTGATGGAATCGGAGACAGTGTGGGAATGGCCGGCTAGCACGGACCACGTGGGAGGGTCTTTGGGATTGATAGCCAGAGAACGAGCAGTTTTGATGAGTGAAGAGGAACTCTCCAACATGGTTTTAGCAGAAACTAGAATTGGCTCCTGGGCTCGTGATCCCTGCAACAAGTGAAGCAAGACAAGCAGTTTCAAACTGGGTTTCACGGAAAACACTCCAAATTATGGGACTACCAAATCCTAATAAATATTTCAGGTCATTTTACACACAGATGCACACACATGCAATTTCAACATTTTAAACTTTTGAAGGTGGAAGACCAACACCTGCCTACCTCAGTACTGATCTGTGCAGGTATACTGACAAATTCTGGATTTGAAGCAAATGCTGTCAGATTTTCCACAGCCTCAATCAAAGGAGCTGTAGCAATTCTGCACTTGTTGCGGTTATCTTCAGAGAAGTCACCATCCAAAGCCTGGAAAGAAAGTCAGAATTAAACTCTGAATAGGCTGTTTTGCAAAACTGAAGAAATTCTTTAAATTTTTAAAATGCTGTATGTTTATAACATTTGAGATTGGAAAGTTTCTCCAGATACAGAAAAGCATTTCCTTACTTAACTGCCTGTTTCTTTACTCAGATGATTATTGACCTCAAACTTAAAACAGCTGCCCTGTTACACAAGACTAAATAAACATTTAAAATAATTGGACTCTGATAACTCTCATAAATCATGTCTCAATACCTCACACTCCAAGGAGCTGAAGTGGCTGGCAAACTGATTCTTTCTTGTAGGCTTAGCTTTTTAAGCCAGACTGTTAACTTTCTAGTCTCATTTTCACACAAGTGAGCTAATCTCTTCCATAATCTCATCGGAAAGACTGCAATATGAGGGACCTTCTGTATAGCATCAAAGTAAATCTTTCCTGTCCAAATAGCACAGCTATTTTAAAGAATGTTAGTGGCAGATCAGCTAATGACTTGCAGAGGGATTCAGATTTATTAGTCCTGTGTGCCTTTGAAAGTATCATTATTGCTTGCAAGAGAAAAACCTTCTCCTACCCGAATGCAGGCAGGTATCTGGAAAATAAAAGATCACCCTTAAAAAGAATATATGAAACAGCAGCAATTTAAAGCCACTTCTGGTCTGAGTACTATTACTGATAAATATGGTAAAACTGTCAGAAATAGCTTCACAAACTCTCCATACTGAGCAATCAAACCACTGATGTTCAAGTGGCCGTTTCAGCATGTAGAAGAACCACTAAAGATCTTCAGCTTCAGCCTCGTCCAGCTATATTGGCACAACACTGTCTTACACCCCATGGGCTGCCGGCCTCTCCTGCTATTAACANGCAAGAGAAAAACCTTCTCCTACCCGAATGCAGGCAGGTATCTGGAAAATAAAAGATCACCCTTAAAAAGAATATATTAAACAGCAGCAATTTAAAGCCACTTCTGGTCTGAGTACTATTACTGATAAATATGGTAAAACTGTCAGAAATAGCTTCACAAACTCTCCATACTGAGCAATCAAACCACTGATGTTCAAGTGGCCGTTTCAGCCTGTAGAAGCACCACTAAAGATCTTCACTGCAGCCTCATCCAGCTATATTGGCACAACACTGTCATGGGCTGCCGGCCTCTCCTCCTATTAACATGGCCTGATTCTTTCCATTTTGACTACACCCATTCTGAGTGGGGGCAGTTACACCACAGATTGTTTTTGAAGGTCTGAAATGGAAAATGTTATTATTTTGTTGGTTTTTAAATTCATTCCACAACGGGTAAAGCCATTCTGATTCTGTCCCAACAGAAAAAAAGAAAAAAAAAAAAACCACACACACAAAGAATAGAGCACAACCNAAAAAAAAAAAAAACAAACACACACAAAGGATAGAGCACAACTAGAAAGCCTGGGTACCTTGATGGTTTTAACCAGGTTGGCAGTACTGTTTGCAACTTCCTTGGCAGACTGCACAAAGTGTCTCTTGGCAACAGGATTTGCTGTCTTGGACGAAGCAATCCGACAAGCATTGCACAGCGCAGAGGTATGTTTGGCCACGATCGTGGCAGCTGATAATACCTGTCAACACAGATGGTACAAAGAGGCACGGAACAGTCAGAGGGGGCATGACAGTTGCTCCAGTCTAGCTGTGGAAAACCTCAGCTCAAGGCCATGGAACAGTTTCAAACCGCGTCTCCCTTCACTTGGTTCACAACACAAAGCTCCCCTAAGAGCGAAGGCCTCACAGCAGCCCTGTTGAGTTACCTGTGACGGGCTGCTTGCCGGATCTACCAAGTTCTGGCAGGCCATCTGGATTGCTTGGTTGGCTCTGGCAAATTGAATTGGGTCAACCAGGCCCTGCTGACCTGCCTGACTGTTGGGATCTGAAATGCCAACCAAGTAAGCAGCCTAGAAATGGAGAAAGGAAGAAAAAATATTAAGTGTTATATCCACCTCGAAGCTTTGCTAAGCTTGCCATATGTCGCTGCACATGGCCAAAGATTATCAAGAAGTGATACTGAAAAGTACTATTGAAATATTTTTGGTAGGAAATGCCCAGAATCCTCTGAGAGCAAGCATGATAGCAGTTAAATCTGTGAAATCTAATTAGTTGAAACAGAATTGCCCACTGTTTCTTTAGGCAGTTGGTATCCCCAGAAAAGTTATTTTCTGCTAGGATAGCCCGGAAAGAGCTTTGCTGATAACTACCATCAAATATTTAGTTACTGGATTAGCCCTAGTCGGAAGTGGAATAACTGGTCAAACTTCAGTAGAAAACAAATTTTATTTCTCTTCATTACTCTGCTTCATATCCAAAAGAAACCACTTTCCACACTCCTCACCACATATAATTCTTATCACGACACAAGCTTTAGGGTAAACATATACATATATATATATTTGATATATATACTGATTTCAGTATTCAGAATTCATAGATTTCAGTAGCTTACCTGAGCTGCTGCCTCTGTAAGGCCACAAAGAGCTTTTGATGCAACTCCAACGCATTCGCCAAAGACTAAAAGATCCCCAGTCTTGGCGTTCTGGGAAATGCCTGCCATTGATTCTCCAAGAACCTCAGAAAATAAAATAAAAAAAAAAAATCAAAACAAATTGCACAATATGCTCTTCTCTAGGTCAAGGACAAGTGATTTCTGGCCCTAGAGCTACTCCTGGTCCACAAACCTATTTGCCTTGGCGTCTAGAAATTTTAGCCAAGTGACACGCTTACTGAATCAGGTCGATTGCTCTGTGTGGACCTAGGATAAGCCATGCAGATCAGAACTGCATCGAAGTGCCAAGCATAAATACAGCTACAGATCAAACAACCACAAGGGTAGAGAAGGTACTCATTAGCACTGCTGTTATGCACAAATCAGGCATACTGCTTATCTGCAGAGCACTGACAGCTCTCAACACATCCTGGGTCTGCTTTGTCCCCAAATTCAAACTCAATAAAAAATAAGCTGCTGGGACCATCTGAAAAATGAGAAAGCACGTTAAATTTTAAAGCATCTTCTCACTGAATGCTCTTTTCTTTCTTCAAAAAAAAAAAAAATCTGACTGCATTACAGCACCAAAACAAGATGACAGGCATATTCTCATGCACTAAGCATTCTTTTTGTATTAGAGAAGGAAAGGAAGAATTTGAGACAAGTCCAACACACTGAATAATAAAAAAAAATGAAAGCAAAGCTTCAAAGAAAGATGTATAGCAGTATTTAAAAATAGCATAACATATTCCACAGAAATCTGCTAGTGTGCTGAAATATCTGGACTGCTCAGACTTTCTCCAAGCTGTTTCACAGAGAATACAATGATATTTCATTGCCAAGGCTTCCATCTACACGTCAGGCTTTTCTAACATGGCTGCAGTCAAAACATATCATGAGAGTAGGACACACTGTGTGATGGGGGAAAGCTCTACCAGAAAGCATGTTACCAAGACAAAAAGCCCTTCCATGCAAACAAACTAAGAGAGATCCATTAGAGATCCATCTTGGGTTGAGTTTTCCCAAGGAACAGAGGATACCGTCTAAACACACCGTGCTGGGCTTCCAATGTGTTTTATTTGCATCTGCAAACTTCAAACAATGAAAATATACTTCAGAGTTGGCACAGGAATAGGGAAAGGAAATTACCTTGGAGTTCTCCATTACACCCTCAATACAATCAAAGTATGAGAGGTCGCTCACAGGTTCATTGGGGTTATCCAGCATTCCCTTAACTGTCTGTAAAAGGAAAAATGCCTCAATTATTAACACAGCCTAAAACACAGAACTGATCAAACTACCCTTACAGTCACAAGTGCCTTGATGACGACAGTGAAGTCTTTCCTAGAAATGAACGTGCATCAGCAGGCAAACCGTCCAGTCACTGAGAGCAGACACGGAGAACAAGGTGCTATGGGTAAAATGCTACAGTTGCATCAACTGGACTCCAGTAACTACTTATTTGTGGGCTATCAACCCTCTGGAAAACATTTTTCACCAATATCTAAGCTAACGTGGTTTACACTGTTTGTCGAGTGACATAAGAGTCAGCTGGTGAAGATTTACTGAGACAAGAAACTTGGTTTTGTGTCAGTTCTAAACAGCCCAATACATGTTTGCAGGAGGAATTAAAATGTTACAAACAGAGGCAGAAGTGACAGAAAAACCTGGCCCCTTCTGTTGAGGGCTGTCTAGAGATGCGCAGAGCTCCCAAGGTAAACCCCAGTACTCCATCTGCCTGCCTCTCCTCGCTGTCAGCACCAGCCATTCACACAGCTCCCTCTGCCAAAAAGGTAAAGGTACAAATTTAATGCCTTTTTCTGAAGTGAAGTGAATCTGATCCCTGAAATAAAGTGAAAACTAGGTCATATAATTGCTGAGAAGAAACCTGGCATTTAGATAAAAAGACTCGTGGAAAGCTGCAAAACAGAGCAGACTTTTACGCTTAAAGAAAATGCAAAAAGACTTTTTCCAAGTGTAGAGAAATAAAGCTCACCAAATATCAGGCGGAAAAGATTTTCTAGCAAATACAATACTGTAAGAACAAGGAGATGTGAGGAAGAGGTCATATCTAGCAAACAATGTCCAGTTGCTTCCCATCTGTTTCTCAGTTCTCAGAATTTGCAATAGCTCTTCACTGCTTCATCCTTATGTAATAGCTTGTAAAACAAGAGATGTCCCAGCAACATTTACACTATGCTGGAGATTGAAGCCCTCCAAAAGCAAGGAAAAGGTACAGGAAAACACAAGCAAGCCCAATTTTAGACTGCCAGTTCAAATACAGTTGCTGCTCCTATAGCAGCAGTTAATTCTTTCAGCTGAAGTTCTGGGAAATTGTAGCTCTCCGAACCACCCAGGAAGTCCCTGGAATCCCTGGGGACCAGACATGAAGCTCCTCTCAAATCCAAGCACCTTTCCAGCGTCTGCAGGCAAGGCCACAGCATCCCAACAGAGCTCCTAGGCACTACTAGCTCAACTGCTATTTAGGTTGAAGAGTTGGACTAGTGTTCAAAAAGCCCAAATGATCCTGAAATGCACTGAAACGTCCTTGCTACCCTCTCCATGCCAAAACGCAGAATCAAACTGCTTGAGAGCTCTTTAATGCTACATAAACAAGCCAGATTTACTGCAAGAGAAGGAGAAAAGGCTACGCCTGTCCTGTCAGCACATGTACTCTTGTCCAGGTGTCACCATGTTCGCTTGAGGATCTAGTGCTGCACCAGTACTTACAGAAATACTAACAAGCCCAGTATTTCAGAAAATACTCCAAGAAATACTTGCTGAGTATTGGAAAATAGGCACATTCCAGAACAGCAAACTACTAGAACATATATTCTGTGCCGCACAAAAGATTGAAATCTAATACAAGTGTCACTCCTTTCCACTGACTTGATTTTAAAAGAAAATTAACTACACCTTCCTTCTGAATTAAAAGCACATAACTGGATTTAATATCTTTAACCTCCACTAAAGCATATCAGTTCCAGACATAATAGAATATTTGGAACTTCTGAATCTCCCCATCAAATTCATTTTGACAGCCTCTCCTCTCTTCTACCAGAAGAAGAAGAAAGACATGCTTCTTGTCAACATGAAAAGCATAAAATGATTTGACTTTCTATTTGATACTAGATTATTTACTGAAGACATTTTACTAAACATGAATGTCAAGTCTTGGGGATGCTGCAACTCGGCATGTTTTTATTTTTCCTCGTGTGCAGGATGCAATCCCTGAAAGGTGCCCCCCACGAGGGTGGCAAAACCCTGCCCCGCTCCCCAAAGGGGCTCTTGCAGTAAATGGTGACGACGAGGCTGAGCGCAGCTGCGACTTCACTGCGAGCTGCCGCTCGAGCTGACCTTGCTAGCGAGGCAGTGCAACCCCGGTAGCTCAGTGAGGAGGAAATTGCCAGCACGGGTTCACAGACTAGACAGAAATGTGGCATTTCTAATAAAATCACCCAAGAAACTTGGTTTCAACCAGAACTGCAGGCATATAAAGCTAGGTGGTAGGTTCATTTTTGGCATCAAAAAACAAAGATGGAAAAAGGGCAGTTAAAAATTCCCACACATTTTAAAGCAACAGTCAGTATTAAACACACACGCAGAAAGCTGTGCCACAATTCATGAGATGGACCTTACCCTTCCTTCTGCAATATCTGCCCCTTCACACTCGTCCCTTTGTGACAGGTAACATTGACTAATGCAGACCCAAAAAGCTGTTTTTCCAACTGAACACTTTCTCGACACTATTAGGGGACAACACTACATTCATGGCAAAGCAAATATGAAGTCACTCTTCTATGTTTAGATCTGAGAGTAAACAACAAGCATTGAGTTTAAGTTAAAGATGCTACTTGCTATTATGCTAAGCAGCAGTATTGACTGAAGCAAAACCTCAGAAGCACCGGAGGACCTGCTACGCCCTCTATTTAACCAGCCAAACCGGCTCATCGCTCACGAACCAGAACTGAACTTGTGACAGCCACGCCGGTGTGAAGTATCTGTCAGTGGAGTGTGTACAAAATGAACACAGGGCAAAAAATGAAATGAGAACACAGGAGTGGCAGGATAAAATGTGATAAACACTACTGTGGAGTCAGAGGGCACTGACAAGCTGCTATGAGCAGAAAATCAATCAAGACATTGGAGCACCCTCCAGTGCATTGCTAGTCCTGAAATGTCCATCCCCTCTCCTTTCTTTTTTAATTGACAGTAAGTGTGAATAATATCTTTTGAAGAGAATAGGAGATGAGGACAGGGCAGTGCAACATCTTCCAGCCAAAAATACAAGATTTGCAGAGATCTTTTATACCTAACTTGTATGCAAAATAATACTGACACAAATCCTAAGCAGGAAGACAATGGCAACAGCTAATCAGACAATGAAAACAGAAGGGTCCATTTTAATTCCCTAGAACATTTAAAAGAGAAATACCTCCAGTTCCCGGAGAGCATTGTCACATTCCTTCTGCCCGGGTGCTTGCTGGGTGCACAGGGTGATGAGCTGGTTTATACTCTCAGTGACGGCTCTAAGGAGAGTGGAGGAAATAGAAATTTATTTTTCAAGTTAAACCATTTATTTCAGCTTTTATCTCACTAACTGTGCAGTGAAGTAAGCTTTCAAGCTCTGATACTCTTCTATTCAGTGATCTGTAATTGCTGACGTAAAGATCTCCTCCTTCATAAGCCTCATAGGAAAAACACAAAAGAAAACCTAACCCTTATTGCAGTGTTTGGTAATGATCTACCCCTGAAAATCTAATCCCTCAGTGCTAAAAAAAATTACTACTAAAAAATTACTACTTAGTATATAACAAACAAGCTTAATCTCAGAGCACTACTTTTCTAGCTCAGTGATACAACTTATTGGCTAAAATATTTATGACATCAAGAATATTAAATTTCTCCTGGTCTGATATTAACCAAAGGATTTATCCACTAGCAGCAGAGAACATAACCATTATTTGTTTTGGTGTCTTTTATGCCCAAAGTGCCTGAAAATAGAGGACTATTATAATCTTTTCCCGAGGTGCTCTGTCTTGTCTGACATACTCTGCATACACAGGGGGCTTTTATATTACTAATACTTTAGGTAGTAATGGGGCAAGGCCCAAAGTATATGGGGTGGTTTCTCGATTATCATTTCCCTTCTACACCCCAAAGCAAACATTTTCCTGTTAAAAATTAAGTTAAAATAGATGTTGTGTTGCAAAGTCGTCGTATACACAGAATCAAAGACCAATGCAATACCAGATTTCTGGCTTAAAAACGACAAAACCAAAACAAACAAACGAGTAAACAAACAAAAAACTTCAAAATCTTCAAGCACACCCACTCATGTCACCAAATCCTACTAGAAAAAAAAAAATCCAGAAGTTCCTTGACCTTTTTCATATACGAAATACCTTTTTTCAGACGTTCTGGAACCTTTCTCACAATGCCAAATAAAGATAAAGCTAAGCCTGGCAGAACAGTTTGCTGTTTTGTTCTAAGGCCCATTTTCCTTGCCTCTGAGCAGCGGGCACACCTTTGCACAAAGTCTGGACCATCTTCTAATGATTTTAACCTCCCCCCATCACTCAAAAGGTGCTGCCAGCACCTTCTGGAGTCCTACTGCATTTCACTTGACCCCAGTGAATCAAACTGGAAGATGCAATAACCTAGCAAAAGCACTTAGACGTGGCTATGCTTCTCCATAGCACACGTGGCTTCACCAACATACCCGCAATGCACAGGATGGATTCTGCACCTCTCAAACCTCATGCTGATTTCTAGGCATTAGAAAATTCTCAAAGCATTTAGAGTTATTAACAGAAGACAGAAGCTAGTTCTTCCGCCAACTTCCAGAGAAACTTAATGCAAAATTATCTCGTTCTCTGTTGACTTTTACCAAAAGCAGACAATGCAAGCTGCCTCAGAGAATATTAATGATGAAAATAGCCGATAATTGGCTTGAGTTGTCAACTCCGTAGAAAATACAAATCAGTCTCATGAATATTACTATTCAGCAGGTACCTTAATTAATCTGATGTGCATTTATTTTCCCTCAATATCTGGGAGCAGTAGAACACAGAGGCTGGGCCCAGAAGACCCTCCCCAGGAGTGAGAAGAGACTGCTACGATTCCAAAAACCACATCTGTTTTCCTCAAATAACAAAACTTGGATCTGTACTGCAGATTTCGAGAGGTCAGCAAAAAGGGCTTTAGAAGGAGAAATGGGCAGGACTACTGAAAAGGGCAGGACCCTCAATTAAAATTGGAGTGAAGAGGAGAGAAAAGAAAGACAGGAAGATTAATCACAACTCGATGAAAGATTAGAGAAAAATGAGAAGATAAACCAGCTTATATAAGGGGCACAAAGGAAGCTGGGCAGCTTTTTAAAATTTTCTCAGCAAAGAATATAAAAATACTTGACCCTGACCATCTCAGAGCAGAACCTTGCCAAACTCTTCAGAACTGCTACATTTGGAGGGCCACAAAGGACGTGAGAAGGGAGATTAAGGTTCTCATTAGAGTGACAGCAGCCCGGCAGATACTCGCAGCAACCAGCTGTGCTGGAGACACAACCTTCCTCCAGGCTCCAGAGCAACCGCGGGGCTCCACGTGGAGCTCAGGAATCTGAAGCAGCCTGGGGCTGCCCCCATAGCACAGCTAAGGCAACTCCTTCACTGTAAGCAATGCACCTTTGAACACTTACCTGCTTATCTGGGCAGAGAAAACATGGATATCTGTTTTTTTTTTTTTTTTTTTTTTTTTTTTTTTTTTTGGAGTAGCATGGTTTATCAAATGACCATTTATTAGAAGGTATTTATTAAAAAAATATTTCTTATTAAAAGCGGGATGACTACAGACTACATGGCCATTAACTGCATAATCCTAAGGAAGTAGGTCTTATTCTCTTACACTCCAGGCCAATCCTTGTTGCGGAATAACATTTTGGATGACAGTTTTACAAGTGATATACAAACCTCGCCTCAAAGGTAGATCTATTTAAATGTTGAGATTTCTAGGTATAAATGCCTAGCTGTTCTTTAATGTCCCCTTCTGGTTTGATATTCGAACATTTAATTTAAAGACTTTGATAGATGAGTAAATAGATTCTTTTGTTAAAAAAAGAATCATGAAAAGGATTTGAGAAAGTGAAGAACTATTTGGTTATAAATATACAAATATATTAATGAGGTAATGTTTTTTCAAAGAGACCCTAGGTATCCCTAGGTATCTCATCCCAAGACCCATGGTTCTTGGGATGAGATTCAGGGCATGCTTGACAAAATCCTTAGAGAATATCTTTCTCCAGATAAACATAGCACCTGAGCCTTTCGAAGCAGGACAGGATCAAGCAGGACATGCACACTGTTACCAAAAGGTAATCAGAACATCATTTTTAAACACAACATATGTAAGAAAATTATTCAATTTTTTTCTGTTTTTTTTTTTTTTGCTAGCATTGCACTAGTATTATCTAGTGCATTATCAGAACACATATGGGGCATGGGGAAGTAGCCAAAACACCAGGGTAAAGAAGAAACAGAAGCTGTCCCTTAAAAAAAAAAAAAAAAACCAAATCTTCATCTGATGGTTGTTTCCACAGAGTGTAATAAGTTAAACTAGATAGGAAGCTATTGCAAAAATAAGAAACTTTCCTGGTAGCTAATTTAAAAGTAGTACTGGTTCCAAACACACATTTAACTGGCAGTATCAAAAGAACACATAAATACATTATAAATATTGCAGAGGTAATTTGCAAAGCAAACATCTTAAGAAAACCTAAAGTAAGCAACATATCTTTACCTTGCAGCTGCTGCTAACAGATTCTTGGCATTAGGAGCTCCAGGGTCAACAGAGAGAGACTTGGCAGCCAGTAACAGCTTGCTGGAAGCCATGGAGATGTTCTTGAGGTTACCTATCACTTGTATCTGGTCCTCTTTAGTCTGGAAAGCCACAGCAACATAACATCAACTGCAGAGTTTGCAATAAAGGGAGAGAGCTAAAATTTCCTGAGTTGCTTTTGGAAACCTGGTTTGTTTATCCACCTGAAGCTGTCGGTTCTGCACAGTACAGAAGGGTACTGGCCAAACTGCTGCTCCTCCAGACAGGTGCCTCTAGCTCCATTCACACAGCAGAAACAGAAACCCGTATAACAAAGAGCTTGATTTCTAACAATAACAGCATTCACAAAGGAGCAAGGGGAAAATTTAAGTACTTGCTGAACAATGCTCTTGTTGTCCAGACTCTCATGTGTCTCTGCCTGGCACAACTGGTCCATGTTATTCAGCGTGTAACATCTGTATTCCAGCATCTCTGGATAACCCACAAGCACTCTTGTATCTAATAGATTACTTGCGGTGAAAGATCCCTTATGAGATTCCTTTATTCCAGGAAAAAGGAGTTTCTATAACCTGGCTCTGAGAAGCACTGATTTGGATGTTCTACTACTTGTCAGTTTTAAGCCATTGCTTGAAATGGAGACCCTCATCCATGTACAGGAGAGCACTGCATGATCATGGCAAACAGCTGAGACTAAATTCTTCTGTCAATGACCTGTAAAAGAGTCAGTTCCTTTTAACCATCTGTTCAGGTTCTTATGTAAAGGCATTGCATTTTACTCAACTGACATGAATAGGCTTTTATCTCCGGTTACATTCTGCCTTTCCCTCTGCTGCATTCTCCTTAAATCACTGGGCCATCCAAAATGCCCAACATTGCTTCTGTTCTGGACTAGATGCAGACAGGAAGCATCTTCTGCTCAAAGTGCAGCCAATAATAATGGAGATGTTTTAATTCACCGTGTGATCAGGATATGCAAATTCTCAAGGGCCACAAGGGCATCAGCAGGATTCTCTTTTCATGTAGCTATTTACAGTTTCATGTCTGCCTTTGTCTTCACGGAGCAGCCTCATAAACAAAAATTCTAAGACTAAGGCCCATGGCTAAAGAGATAGCCGGTTCTCTAAGTCCTATATAACTTGAGACAATCAGCTTGTGTTTGTTACCTACTTCACTTTATGGATCTGAGCCTGAAGGATCTGGTGGAATCAGCAGTCCTTGCGTGACCTCTCAGCCTGTTCTGTCTACAAAGCATCTGCTTTACAGGGAGGGACACTTTGTAACCAACATGTAAGACCCGCTGGCTACTATTTCTTTTGGCAACCACTACACCGAGTTCTGCAGGTTCTCGCTAAGCAGTGCGAAACAGGCAATTTGCAGATTTTTCTTTTCCTAAAAGTACTCCTAGCTCACCTTATACACAACCTTTGATTATATATGTTGTCCTTTGTTATGTGAAATCACCTCCAGAACAGCAGCACTGTAATTCAGTACACCTACACTCAACTGAGATATGAAGATAGCAGCATCTTCAAAATAAAAAAGGAAATTGGGGCATAAAGCCCCATTTCTGCGTGGGACCAGGAAGAAACTCCAGTATCTCGTATCAAATGCAAATAGTGAGGTGATTTCTCTTTATTCCAGAGAGTCAAGTCAGGGATATTGGAAACAGTCATCCATTACCCATCATTTCTGGATAGACTCGCAGACTAAGACATCGCACCATATTCCCTAGACAGACCTTGCCCCAATTAGCACAATAAACAAACAAACAAAAAATTACTTGCGCTTGGCCAGCCATTTCAATACCAGCATCAAGGAATTCATCAAAATCATCACTGAATTTTCCAGAGGCTGCAGCCAATTCTCCGCTTTGGCCCCGTGTGGCATGGACAACTTCTCCTGCCGACTGGTTCAGGTCTGCTGCTGCCTGGTTCAGTTCACTCTGAGCCTCTTGGAAAGACTTGGAACTTGGCGGTAGCTGTAAGAGAACAGGAACTGTCTTTTAAGGGTTTCATGACTGGAAAGTTCAACGCAGCTCAAGAACACCAATGCAACAGAGCAAGGAGCTCCGCATACAAGCTAGAGCAGAGCACTGCATCTGCATTGCTGGTGACAGCTCCCAACCAGAAACCTATACAACACTGAGCTTAGTCCTGCTGGAGGCAGGAAGAGAAACGTACGACTTTAGACCTCAGCTGATCCTTTGATTTCAAAAAGGAAGTTTTCAAGGCACAGACAAGGTGACAGCTATTTTATGGTTCAGCTATGAACACAGTGATGAGCATTGAAGAGAAAAAACTTGTTCTCTAAGTCAGCATTCATCATTCAAGCTTCCCAGAATAATATAAGAATAATGCAATCAGCAGTTCTATGATTACAAGCTCAGTCGTGACCCAATGTGACTGAAGGCATTCCACAAACAAGTCAAAATGAAATTCCTCCTTCATTTGCAGAATAGCAGGATCACTTGTATGTGAAGATTATGTTGTTCAAAACACAAAGCTTTCAAGGCAAATTACCAGTGCACAAAGGTTTTTTTGCGTCACAGATGCAGTGAAACAAAAACATAAAACTCTATAGCTCTGTACAAAATTACTATGGATGCACCTTTCTGAACCATCTAATATTCCTTTGACTGAATCAAAATTTCTCAGGGAGTGGGTAGCAATTTTCATGGTGGAATTGTGGCATGGCTGGCATTTCCAAAAGACAAACTAATGGTGGTCTAAGACCATTTAGACACTGCCGTAAGTCAAAAACATATGCAGATCTCCCCATGAATCAGAAGAGCATTTGAGTCTGAGATATGACTTCGACACAAAACTTACACAAAGTAAACTTATTCAATAGCAAATGTGCTTTAACAGACTTGATTTTCATTTCTCTCAAATTATTTGTACGTTAAAAGACATCTCACCGAATCAACAAGGAGTTTCTTGCTGGATTCTCCAATACTCTTCAAAGCCACGTCCACATCCTTTTGTCCCGGCAGACAATTCACGCAGTTATTCAGTGAATGAGACACTGCTTTTGCCACCTACAACCGAAGTAAAATATAACCAGACTGAGAATAGCCTAAGTGGTCCCTGATATAAGCAAAGGCACATCCTATAGCTGGGCACCTGAAAATTCTGATTAATAAGGCCATTTTTAAGTCTTGGGACTTCCCTGGTTTGCTCACCTCTAGTCTAGCAGTTGTCTTCAGTCATGTTTACCCATTTGACAGCATTGGCTTGGCAAGGCTGCTTCAAGGCTGCTGCTGGTACATGGGAAAAAGGCTACAGCGTTGCAGCTAAGGAAATGTCCCTAATCAGCAGAGCCCTAAAAATTAACACACGCTAACTAGAAAAAACCTTTGCATGCAGCTTATTTCAAAATCCTGAATTTACAATTTATTTATCCTGAATTTACAATTTATTTAAAATACAGAGCTCTTCAAACAAGATAAAAAAAAAAACAAAAACAAAACAAAAACCTCTTACTGCTGTCTTTAGAGGCACTGGTGCCACTTGCATAGAAAAGTTGACCAGTTACAGCTCACATTTTGAATATGTAATTTGGTAATGTTGAGTTTAACTGTTCCATTTTGCAGTCTAGAAGCTCATTTTACAAATCTTTTGTAGAGTAAAAGCACTAATAAAGTGCATCTTCATCTAAGTTCCTTTTTCCCCTAAGATATAAGAGCCCTTCTCAGCTGCATTATTTGGCACAAGCGTGATATTACCACCTGAGACTCTACGGAAGACCAGACCACCTCTGACATTCTACACCTCTGATATTCAAGCTCTATTTTCCATTTTTTCTCCAGTTCAGTGCATTTGTTCCAAGTAGTCTCAGGGGGCCTTCCATAAGTCAGGAGCAGCTCGTATCACAGCGCACCTGGGCTAATCTCTGCTGGCTGTCTGCATCCCCCGGCGCGGCCAGGGCCTGCTTGGCCTCCTGGATGAGCATAGCGGAGCCCTCCATCACATCTCGCGCCGAGTCCAGCATCGCGTGGGCTGCCACAGGGTCTGTAGTAGATGCTGCAACGCCCCGTGCTGCCTGAGCCAACGTCTTCAGAGCCTGAGCAGTTTCTCTGGCAGCGACCCCTGTGTTCAGATTTCACCAAAGACTGTTAGCATCCCCAGAAACATCATCCTTTCATTTTATGATAGATGAATGTGTAGGTATTGATCTCATTTCAGCATAACATCTCAAATGCAGTTTAAACCCCCATCTTCGAATGTGAACGTTTGAAACACAAACATTTAGCAGAGAAATGCCTGTAATGACGCCATAATGTAAATATACTCTAGAGAGAACATTCCAGAGCAGTTCTAAAACACCGAATAGGTCTTATAGTGAAGTAGGAGGAAAGAATAAAGTTTAAAAAAGCATGAGAGAAAGTTACACTCCAAGCTATGGGTGTAGGAGACAGCTTCCACAAACCACATATGTGACCAGAGCCTCAGCAACTCTGCCACTTCTGAAAAGGTGACTTAGGGATTAAAAAAAAAAAAAAAAAAAAAAAAATCTATATAGTAACAGCTCAAGTAACCAAAAAATTAAAAATACATCTTCAGCCAGCTCTGTACACCCCAACCTCACTCTGAGCAGAAGCAAGTGAAAATAAATGAATGAAGCCACAGAGATGATGTCAGGAATATGTTCCTGTGCTCCGTCTGGCCAGTGTTATACGATGTTCATAGCTCCAGAGCGAAGGCCTCTGAGAATGAGCAATGGATGCATGATTCTTTTTCTGAAATTTAATTCAGACCTCAATGAAAACCAATATAAAACATCCCAACAGAAGATATTTATAAGCCAATAAAATAGTAGACAGTCTATTCTATCAGATATTCCTTTAAAGTAGGTCACACATTTTAGGTGACCATAATGTTCAAATCATGGTATTCCTAGCAAAACAGAAGTATCTAAACGGCTTGTTGGCTGTAGGAGTCCCCTTGGTTATTCCCATTTAGAAGTGTTAAAAATTAACAAGTGTTCTCATACCCATGTTACAAACATTTAAAAAGCTGGGTGAGTGCAACCAAAAACAAATTACTGAATTGCCAGGTTACCGAGTTGCATTTTAACACATAAGCCTTTCACTTTTCATTATCTTCTAAGTTTTCCCCATAAAAAAAAATGTTCAGGTAGTATGAATTGCAAAGTGACACTATATGCCAAAGCAAAGGGAAGCTGGACAGAAACAGGATAGCACCCAAGTTGCTCAATAACAGGTTTTGCATTTAACAAACCAACATGAGCTCTCCGTAATCTTGATTCAAGCAAAATATCAGGAACAGTACCCACATGTTCTTTTCCCTTTATTTATTGCACTAATAGCCATTTTTTAAGCATGACTTAGTTTGTAATAGCACCAGAGGAGAAAAAAATGTCTAATTGTTTTACTTTCAATTAAGTGCTGTTTATATCCTCTACAATCATTTACGGGACAAAGTGAAAAGCAACTTAAAATGGCAATTGCAGACAAAAGGGAATTATTAAGCAGCAAAGATAAACTGTAAAGATTTTATCACTGAGAAATGGCAGAATGGGACATACCACCTACAAACACTCAGGGCTTGCTTGAGCATGAAAAAGTTCCTGTTTAGCAAGATAGTATAAGATAGAAGATAGTCACATAAGTACTGAAAAGGAGTATTCTGCGGTTGAATAACAACTTGTTACTTCTTAAGATTTCCTGACTGAACAGCTCTTGTAGCTTGATGTTAATAGAGCTACTAAATTCAATGATTAGATATCAGACTCAAGTATTTGTATCCCTTCACCAGGTATCCAGTGCTAACTTCTGTGCAATGCTGCAATAGAAATGTGTGCCATCTTAATCCAATTGCACCTGCTTCAAGTGAAAGCAACGGTCACTTATGTAGCCTTGATGCAATTATTTCAAATGAAATAATTGCTGTCATGTGTTTTATCCGTAATATTAAGAAATTTCTACTGCAGCATCTTCACTGCTTCTGTTACAGAAAGGAGACGGAACATGCTACAATCCAAGTATAAACCTTCTCCCTTCCGCACAAGAAACATTTTCACAATCAGTTCTTTTCTGTTGCTAAAAAATACAGGTATGAAAACCAAGGCAGCTCCTAAAAAGGGCAAGGACACATTCCCTATGGGCTTTAATCTAAACTATGCAAATATGATAGAGTCAGACAGACTAGCTGTGTTGTAACATCTAAAAATGTTTCACATCACTAAAGCATCCTGAGTGTTTAAAAACACAAGATGCAAGCATATCCCAAGGACTGGCTTAACCTTCCAAGAGAACACGGCAACATTTTCAGTAGCACTGACCTTTAAAATTGCATTACATTTTAATTCTGTCCTTCACAGAGAGTTTTGATGGTGTACATTTTCAAAAACAGCAGATGTCTCAATCCATCCTGATTATACACATACAGCAGACTGCAATACTTTACATTAGCAATTTTTAGCAACTTGCAAAACACACTATCTGCATAAAAATCAGGAAGCAGGCAATTCCATGATTTAAGTAGCCCAGGGCAAGAAAACCTTCTAATAAATATACTGTGGGAAGCAGATTTTCTCAGACATTAGGAATAGAACAGTACCTGTATAGTGCTCGTTGCCTTGAGCAGCGCAAGTTAACAACTGGGCCATTGACGAGCCAACAGCTTTTGATGTACTACCCAGATCCTGAGCACATTTCTCAAGCTGTAAAAATGGTAAAGGACAAAATTCTGTGTTTAAGCTTCCATATAGAACACTTTCCTTTTAAGTGGTATGAAAAAATTCACTATTTGCCCCCAAACAAGATTTCACCCCAGCTACCAAAAAAACACACACATACCCTAGTTCTCTGAAACCTGATTAACATGCCTTCCACATCCTGGCTGAAATAAAATCATGTTTCTGCCTGTGTGAAAAACAAAACAAATCCTCCTCCCTGAACTATATTTTAAAATTAGCAACAGAAAACCTTACACAAACATGACAGGAGAAGGTGGTTTTGGTCAAATTAAATATTTTGCTATCCAAACTTAACAAAGTTTACAGTTCCCTTTGTCATAATAATTTCCTAGTCAGAAAGGAAAGAGACTTTGAAACAGGAGACTAAGTTTTAGTTTGTGCAATATGGAAGGAGGTCCTGCTGTCTTACACGTTCCTGTTATAAAATATGCTTTTAATCATGTAATATGAATATATTCTCTTTATAACAGAGTTAGTACAAAATTCTTTCAAAATGACTATTAGTCCTCCTGACTGGTATTGCCTGAAATGTTTGCTTTTTTTTTTTTTTTTCTTAGACAGTTAACATTATAGGGCTTTGTGTTTGCTTTTAAAGAAACTGCTCTTTATCAATCACCGTTTCCCCTGGAAGAGGTTTTAACTGTCCATCCACAGCTGCCATCTTTGCATCTTGCAGTTCATTTTTCAGTGTCTGGACTGTGTTCAAAGCAGAATCAATTTCCATGGGGCCACATGCTTCATGAGCCTATGCAGAAATCAGATCAACAGAACAGTCACCATCTGTAAGCCTTTGCTACCACCAAAAATGATAAATGCTTCACATATGACCTACCAAACATCATCTAACATGACAGGTCTCACAATGACTTCAGGAGCACCTGAACTGTTACCCATCACAGATTACAAATTTCCACACAATCTTTAGCTTGTGAGTAGATTAATACACTGTTAAGAGCCACCAGGGGAACGAGCTGTACTTAGCTTCTGTACTTGTACCTTCATATTAAACTGTTCAGATACACAGAAAGTAGAATGACTGCAGCCCAGATTTCATCTTTGAAAAACAGCCTAGGTATAAGGAATAAACTGCTCACAAGCCTTTGATAAGGCAGCCACACAAACATCAGTACCTGAGCTGGCTCAAGTGTGCTAACATATGCCTGAATCCTGGATTTGGCTGTCAGCTTCCACCAGGAAAGAAATTTTTCAGAACTTTTCGTCCCTTCTTTTAATACAACACAAATTGTAGAAATGTCTGTCAAACATGACTACTTCCCTGAGAACTGGAGTAGCTTTGCAGTCTGCTGTCACCCACTGGAGCATAGTAGAGAGACTGGGGTTCTCCCAAGCCAAGCACGTATAGGAGGTAAGCCTCCTTTCCCCATCTCTGCCTTCAGATATAAGAGCTTTGATGGGCTGGTTAGTGTGTGTCTTCCCCCAGGCATTCTCATACAGCAAGGACAGCATAGGATTTTCAGGTTTCTTGCTCCTTCTTTCCCCCCTTTCAATTGTAACAACAGAATCCACTTGGAACTCAGGGCAAACTAAGCCCAGAAAAGATACTGAGCAACAAACACTGCCTAAGCATGGCCATTCCCTTGAGGAAAGAGACCGAGTGGCCCCTGCCATGGCCACAAGCTTGGTCCATTTGCTCTGTCTGATTGGAACTCGTCACCTACCTTTTGGGAGGCCGTCCGTAGCTCAGCTAAGCTGGTGGCGAGATTCTTTGCACACTGACTGAGTTGCATTGCTGCTGCTTGATCAGTCACTGTGGGGACAGCAGCTTTAGCAGATGCCACCATCTTACTTCCAGGCTAAAAAAAAAGGAGAAAGAAACAATTTTGATTTTAATACCTTACTCTTTAAATGAGGTTTAGGATTGAAAAACTAATCCAACAGAAAATGTCTGTCTTGCCCATTCACCCAACCACCAGGAGGCCTCTACACCTTCTGTACTGACCAGCTCATGCCCTTGTTTGCCCATTAACCACGCACCTCAAGCTCCCACTCTGTTCATTCCCTTGCCGCACCCTGTCATGATCCATACCCCAGTGTCCTCTACAGCAAAAACTACTTGTGCTTTACTACTTCAAAGGCACAATTTCCCCAGAGGAGGAACGCCACTGCCATGAATGTTGTTTTTCATATCCTTCAGTTTTCTTGTTACTTATATCGACCATTTTGTTATGTTTTACTCTCCACAGCTTCAACACAACTTGAGCCATCTGACCTGAGAAACTAAATTTACATTATTAATTGCAGGCCACCACTAAGGAAATTATTTACTCAGTTCTCAACAACTCTCTGCTTTTTTAGCATAAACAAAAACATACAGCATTCATCAAATGCCTTTTGCTCCGAGGGAATCTACAACAGTGAATCATTAACCTCACCTGAAGGAAGTTCTGGCTGGAATTTATCAGAGCTAACTGGGCACTGAGGTCTTCTGCCTGAGCTTGACTTCCTCTTACACCCTGCACCAACTGAGGAATGTGATCTGCAACATTCTGTGGGAAACAAAGGAAGCAGCTTTTAGCAGATAAACAACCCCCAGCCCCCAGAGTAAAGCCCCAACCCTTCCTTAAAACCAACCCAGAGGACTCACAGCGACCATAGCCTTGTGCCTGCACTGAATTTGTTTAGGATTGCATGGAAATGAGTATGAGTGGATTTTTGAGAGGCCTTCCACTGTCGCTTAGAAATCTTTATTCATGGTACTTATTAGTTTAAAAACTATGACAGTCAAGATTCTTCCATGGAATTATGCTGGCATAAAGTACTTTTATTCAGTGATTGCCTTTGCATGTTCAAATGCCAGTAGTGGAAGTATAAGCAGCTTAGATTTTTTTCTAGCTTTCAGAAAAATATTGTCTTTTATACTCAGCATCTTAACCTACTTCTTCTTCACCTCTAGCAATACAAAGGTTACAGTATGCCTACAACATTCACAAATGCCTGTCGTCAAACGTCATTCTGAAACTGCCCCAACTCCAGCTCCCAACACTTGTCTGTCCACTTGACAGTAACATTTAGCTCATGAAGCAAACCTTATTTCTACCCTCACCCCAAATTACAGAAGTGTTTATTGTACCTTCTCTATTGCCTAATAAAGCAGCATTCAGGTCAAGTTATAATGATCTATAATCAATACAGTAAATAAGCTTCATTATTATTATTTGTGCTAAAATATCAACTGCTTGGAACACATTCCTGAGATATACTTGAGCTACAATTTTTTTTCATTATTTCTTAGGAATATCAGCAAGACAAAAATAACTATTGCTGTTGCACACTTCTTGCTGTGGAACATTTAGATGTTTATTCCACAACAGCCCTCAGTGCCATTTCACTGCATAAATCGTGCAATAGGCACTTCTGATGATCACAGAGCTGGTCCCACCCACCAATGGCCAAAGCTGTGCACTCACTTCTTGCCCCTGAACCAATTCCTGTGCAACTGCACCCGCCTGCCCTGTGCTTGCAGCTTAGCTTCCACCTACAGTATTGTGCACGGATCTGCAGCACAACTTCTGCCTGCAGGACTTGCCTCAGGTAAATCAATTTGTATTCTACATGCAAATGCAAAGCTATGGAATGTCTGCCAATCCCTTCTAGTAAAGGTGTTAGCAAGGGTATTTAAAACAGGCACATATTCAATAGCTTAGCTTTTCAAACCTCCCCAAGGAGTAATATAGTTTTATCCGTAATTTCCATAAATGCTTTACAGAATACATACTGACCAACAGCTTTTAAACTTCCCTTGAGATCAAACAATACAGATTACAGAAGGTGAGCTTCAGTTTCCCATAAAGGTGATTCCAAAGTTATTTGCCAGCAGGCTGTGATACACTCACCTTGCAGCTCTGCACGAGTTGCTGGTGGGCTGCAGCATTCTTATTGGAAACAGCTGCGTTCTGAGAAGCTGCAATCGTCTGAGTGGCAGCAGCTGCTGCTTGCTTAGCTGCGATCTTGGGAGAGAGCAAAACCAGAACACTTGCTGACAAAAAGTCCAAGTAATACAGAGAAAGAAATAGATGATACAGGCAACATTGAAATTAATAACTGACAAATTAAATCTTTTTTTTTTGTTTTATTAATTTGTATTAAGGAAACTTAAAGTCACTGCCATTCAAGAGAAAAATGAAAAATAGTTCTACAAGCTGGATATAGTTACCCATCTCAACCTTAACAATAATACAGGAAAAAAAAAACACCAGGAACCACAAAGATTCTAAGCTATTTATCCTTAATAACATGGTTTGGTAATATTACCAAAATATGTCAATTTGGGAAAGCAGAAATCTCTAACGAATTACCTCCTTCAAAAGGAGATCAGGAAAATTAGGCCAAAAACATTTAGTGACCTATACTGCAACATGAGCACCATTGACTAAAGAATCAAGGGAGTTAAGGCTTTCTTCTACTGAGGTTGCTTTTGGGAAGAAAAGATATTAAAATGATGTTCTACTGGTATCATTGAGTCTAAAAGCACTAACAAGTCCCTGTTCAAATGTCTACGAGTTTTACCATCAATGTCTCCCTATCGCAAAATTAAGTATTCAATAATTTATCAAATATTTTCCAACATGTTGCACAATACTGCTCTTTAGCTGGCCCACCAGATAGATAGAACCAAATGATTATCTTCATCATTACATGCATCCACATATTGAATCCAAACAAAAAGAAACCTTTCTGAAGTATTTTTTCCAATTAGTTATGAAACTATACATAGATATAAACATATACTATGTATAAGAGTAAAATAATTACTATTATTGGTTTTCCAAAGTGCTTATGATGCTATGTCTTGGATAGAATAGATTTGATAATGATCGTCTAGAAAATGGTTATCTACTTTGGTCATGCCTTATTTCACTAGAAACATTTTATGATTATTGTAAAAGCACAGTTGAAAACTATGAATTCTGAAAGAGTCTTTTTATCTGTTTTTTTTTTTCCCTTCTATATTTCAGTTTAAAACAGGAATTTGAAACCTTCACCAAACTAAATTTTATCTTTAATGAATAGTAAACAGCCTATTTTGCCCTTGGCTGTGCCACCAGCTATTATGTATCTTTTCACTTTTGTTTCTGCTTCTTTGATTCTCTGAATAACTTCACAGTTTAATTGGATATAGTGCAATTTAACATAACTTTGCAGGGTAATTTATAAGAAAGTCTTGACATATAGCAGCAAACCACCAAAGGATATTTTGTGTAAAGGACAGATTCCAGATAATTTAATTGAGTAGTGAAGTAGTCGCCCTCAGCTGTTCTAACTTCATGACTAACCCACCAAATTCCTTCCAAATAAAATACTTTAATCAGTTCACTTAATCAGCAATAGAAATTCCTCAGTTTTTCTGATCTGAGAATTGCATTATCACACGTTAGCACCTCACAAATTCCAAGCCTATTCTACAACTGAATTGACAATGTTACCTTTTGCTTGCTTAGCACTTTGCCTAACACATGCAATTTAATTGCTTGAAATTCAATTGCTTGCAATTATGTACATATATTACCAAGTAAAATGAAAAAAAATCTAGGTTCCAACCTCTAATCTGTTGACTATTTTCTTCTTGATAGCGTTCTGTGCAGCAGCATTTGTGGCAACACGCAGTCCCTCTGCTGCTTCTCTAAGACGCTGCTGTTGATCCTCATTTTCAGGATTGGCTGCAGCTCCCTACATAAAAAATTCAAAGCAAAAACCATAAGACCTCATTTGTTGTTCCTGGAGAGAATATAGAGGAATATGAGAGCCTTAGTCCCAGATTATCTCTATTATATCTGCCTTTATTTTCTTTATATTTATTTTTGTATTTATTTTAACTGAAATTAGAATGAAAAAGATTAAACTATCAAAACAACTTGGAGCAGAAGACATATTGCTAGTGCAGACTGTAGCACTGGTTTTAGAAACAGTATTGAACTTTTACTCCATATCTGAGAGCTATTTCTCTCTACCTTCCCCAACAACAGGCATTACAGGGCTACTACAATTAAGTACTCTGGAAAAAATGTGTTTTGTAAATTCTCTTCCACTATATTCTGTATTCATATAATCATTTTTATAAATTTAATATGCCTTTCAGTAACTGTAATTTAATGTCTGTGATTTGACCCAACAGTTTTTCTTCATCTGAAGTCTTAAAAACTACTGGAAAGGATATGCTCTGTAATGTGCCTTCCGAAGGCCCAGGAGATTGTCTGGCCCTGATTTGAGAAGGAAGGGGAAAAAGAAAAAACAAAAAAAAAACAAAGGCAAGATCTGGGAAACTACTCAAAGAACATATCCTACCCAGTGGTTTTTAAATAGCTTTTTAAGCACAAAAAGGAGATAGATGGCTAGATAGATTCCCCTCTGGCAAGAGCAGACAAAAGGAGCAGACATGGAGAAGACTCCCCAGATGGAGGAAGCTGTTCCCAGGGCAGACAGAAAGGCTGCACTGCCTCAAGGGGAAGGGGTTTGGGGGGAAGCGGAAGGAAAGGAGAGTTTCTTCGTTACTGTTTTGCTAGTTGTATGGCATTTTTTTGTTGGTTTTGAATCGAAAGACTAGCACAAAATTTTGCACCACAGTAGCCAGGTGGGTGGTAATTACCCCATAAAATAATGCAGAAAAAGAAAAATCATCCAAACAGATAATTAATAAATGGGATTTTTTGAAGATATGCAAGATAAATGGTTAATCACAATTAAAAAAAAAATGTCTCCACTATGAGTCAGTTCTTCTAAGATAGCAGAGTTGCCCTTTTGTCTAATTCTACAGCATTGGGGTGACCGCTCAGTCTCTGGGTACCTTTGCAGCTTCAACCATGCGGGCTGTGGAATCCGCCAGGAGCTTCGCAGCAGCCAGGAGCTTCTTGGAGTTGTCCATGTCGATCTCGGCTTCGGCGTCCGACCTCATGGCATTGACCAGGTCTGACGTGGCCTGAGCCAGCACCCGGGCCTGCCGCACCATTTCACCTGCAGTAGCAACAGTTACATTCTTCTCTGTGCATTTCAGTCTGGGTTTTAGAAGTCATCACAACAAGACGAAAACAAGGCTATCCCTGCTGCAATGTTCTTTTGGATCAAAAAGGATTTGCAAGTACTTCATGGTTTAGAAGCTTTATAAACACAATCTTGGATGACAGCATATTTGAGGGAAACAGATATATAGGGAAGGAAACAGCTGGAGATAAAAGAAATAAGAGTATTTTTATTCTAGAAACCAAGATGATAACCCCAAAATAACACTGCTCCGAAGTAATTTTACAAATTTAGTTCCAGAAAGGCCTGGCCCCAGTAACTACCAAGTTTTGCTTTCAGATTAGAGCAGAGCTTTCAGTTCTTCAATAAAAATTATTATCTTTTACCTCTTCTAGAATCTTCCTGAGGTTCTTGTGGGGAAGTATTTTCTGTCTAACAACATAAATTAGATCAAGAGCTCTGTGAAGAATGACCTAGCACCAGACAGACTTTTTCAGACTAAAATAAGAGTTAAGTTATTGAGGTGCAGTGCTGCTCACACTCAAACAGGACCAAACAGCAATGCATAAGTGGATACATAGTATTTTTAGGACAAATTCATTTGATCAGTTTAACATTCACTTGAACTCCTTCACAACACAATTAAACCACGAAAGCCTTCATCTTTGTGCAGGTTAGCGAAGCAGGCCGCGGGTGTTTGGGTTAAGGCCTCCTGCCAATTAAATGCTCTTCAAAGTAATTATTGATAGGAAGGGGGAAAAAAAATAAAAGCAGCATTTTTCATATGTTTTTCAAAGTTATCTTGGGGGCTTTGGAACTGAATGCCTCTGATGAGGCTCCTCAGCTCAGATATAAGCAAAAAGTTTGCTGGCTGTTACCAGCTATTCCCTAACCTGTAATTTTGCATTAAATTTCTTTAACAAAAGAAAAAACTAAACAAAACAAAAACCCACAATGATAGCTAACCAAGCAACCACTCTAAGCAGTTCCCTTGGCATAATACACTTGAATACCTCTTGCTGAAATGTTATGCCATCAAATCAAAGAGAAAAAATAACCCACTTGGGCAACATTACAGCAGAAATATCGCAAGCCCAAGTGTCTTTGAATTCAAAACAGCTTTGAGTTTGACCCACTACAAGGCAGCAATAAATTAGAAACACCAGCTGGAATCTGAATGGCTTCTGTGAAACAGCCAGTATAGCACAAGAAGATATTCGACTGAACAGAAAATAAATGTTATTTACAGCTCTTTTACTGCTTCTTTCCGTACAGATGCTGAATGATTTATAAATAACAGTTAAATATATAAACTTTATTACTATTTATATGCACAAGAAAGCATGTTAGTTAAGTTCCTTCCAACAGCTACCAAGCTTTAGAAATCTTTCCACAACTGCTATTTGGAAAATCAAGATTGGCTTAACAAGTAACACTCCTGTGCATTTCTTAAAAACCTTAACCTCTCTGATTTCTCTCCTTTTTTTTTTGAACACACATAAGAGTAAAGATAACTTCATAGGAAAAGACTAGCTAGTTCATATTTTACCTGTAACATGAATTTAAATACTTAATTTCTTTTTTTTCCCGTTCATGTTATCAAAAAACAAAAGGGGCGAGAAAGGAAACTGCAAAGCCATGCTATTTCCAAGAGAGAATTGAATTTAAATGAACTCATTTTAAACTTGATAAGAAATGTCCTGATTTCTAAGTTTTTACTGCCCTTTTGTATCGTTGATAATTCATAACATTCCAACCTATTGATATTTTGCTATTCTAATTAATCTCCTAGTTTTTTATTAACTTTACTTCACTTTGGGTTAATTAAATATCAGGTATCTCAAATCTGGTTGGTTCGACAATGTGAACTTTTAGAAATGTCACTAGAAAGAGATAAATGTGAAGTTTCAAAAGCCACAACATAAAATCCAAGCATCAAAGCCAAAATTCATGCAATACTATTACTGATAGATAAATAACATTCATAAAATTGATCACTGGAGAAATAGTTGCTTCTGGATCTGTCTTCAGATTTAAAAATAAGATATTGCTATCATTTTTTGATGAAATACAGCAGTGGAACAGACAATAAAATACTAGATTGATCCTTTTGCACAATATTAAAATAAATATTCTGTGAAGATCTGTTATCTAGTACACGATTAGAATATTTTCCTGTTTTAATATTATGGTTTCAGTGACCGCTCTTGGGGCTGTTAACCTAGGAGCACAGCACACTCGACAGAATATTTTTTTGATCTGCGTTATTTGAAATTTTCACATCTCTGGGAACCTGCGATTCATCAGAAGCTCCCATCCATTAGCGAGACTCACCAGCATCTCCCATGGAACTGAAAATACTCTCAGTGACGCACATGATGGTATCTGTAGCCTGGTCGTAGCGGCCGATGGGCTCTCCCCTGCTCGCGAACTGCCGCACGTGCTGCAGGAGGTCGTTCAGCGCCTGGCTCACCACGCTGGCCGCCGCGCTGACCTGCTTCAGCAGCTCCGGGTCGTCGGTGGCAGCCTGGCAGGCCCGCACGCAGTTCTCCACGGAACGGTCCACCAGTTTCCCTGCCTCAATCAGCTGTTCCTGGCACACCGGAGAGCTGATGGTGGGACTCACAACCTTTATAGAGAAGGATGCAGAGTATTTAGAAGAGGTTTAACTCAGAATTTCCTAAATACAGAGTGAGTGTTATTCTTTTTGCTTTACTTAAGTTTAATGTTTTCCCTAGCTGGAAACCCTAGAGTATTT
>VWPW01017249.1:188187-217339 GCA_013389825.1 Crypturellus undulatus | reverse complement strand
CCTTTCCTTTCCTCTTACAGAAACCAATTATGTGAAAACTCAGTCTCTTTGCTATTGTGTGTGTGTCTCTAAGTCTATTCTTCTGGCTGCAGAGAAACTTGGAAGTGTGACACAGGTGTGCAGGGCAAATGCAGGAGCAAGATAGTAAGAAATAAGATGTTTGATTTTGTTCTGGGGTTCCTAAATCATATTTCCTGCACGATGAGGTTAGCGTTATTGGGCTTTTTACATTTGAATACTAGGTTTGTTGAGAGCAGACTGCTTTAGGCTGGCTTCTGCTGAAGGGCAGTATGCAAAGCCATTTACTCAAAAGGATTTTGGGTACAGTGTTTGGGGAAAATCTAAAAGTACGAAAATACTTGCTTTTCCTGTCAGCTGAAACCCCCAGGCAAACATAATACATAAAAAACTAAACAGTTAAATGAAGCAGCAAGACAACATATGCACCAAATCCTTCCTAGCCTTCATTTTTGTGTTATGTTCATTATCATTCTCCTACCATCACAGAACAANTAATACCAATATATAGCCAATAACATCTGTGGTGATATTCTAAGTAAATGCAACAGTCAGAGGCTTACCCATGGACCACTGGCTCAGCTATAGTGCCTGAGCATATACTGCCTTTCTGACCATCTAGCTCAAGCAAGACATCCACAGGTCAGCCTGTATATATGACAAAAGGGCTGCTGGATAAGATCTGTGTCCTTTTGGGCCAGCAGTTAACTGCCAGGAGATACACTAGTGCATCTCAAGTGATGATGTGTTTAGAAAACTGAATCAAACCATCATTATATAAGCTCCTATTATAGTTAATGGAGATGTAATCAATGCAATCTATAAAAACCACAGAGCTGAAGAGATTCTCTGGGACGTATTGACCAGGTCATCATTGATTGTAACACAATCATAGACACCTACTGCAACAGTAGACATTTATACTATATAACAAAGTTCAGATTTCTTAATTTCAACAGAGCACCATGACATCTTCATTTGGTTTCCAGATGGACAGCAGTAATAAATGTTTTCTCAGTTTGGAATCAACTATTTTAAATGGTAAATGGAAAGAAAAAGCCCCTTTGCAAAGAGGTGTAGCATAATTTAATTAAAGTAAGTAAAAGAGAACTGGCAGGGGTCATTGCTCAGTTGCTTTCCATCATCTTCACCGCTATCCATCATCTTCGAGAGGTCATGGAGAGCGGGGGAGGTGCCGGAGGACTGGAAGAAAGCCAATGTCCCTCCAGTCTTCAAAAAAGGCAAGAGGGAGGAGCTGGGAAACTACAGGCTGGTCAGCCTCACCTCCGTCCCTGAAAAGGTGATGGAGCAGCTCATGCTAGAGACCATCTCTAGACACGTGAAGGAAAAGAAAGTGATCAAGAGTAGCCAACATGGATTAACCAAGGGGAAGTCGTGTCTGACGAACCTGGTAGCCTTGTACAATGAGGTAACCAGCTGGATGGACGGTGGGAGAGCTGGGGATATTGTCTACCTTGACTTCAGCAAGACTTTCGACACAATCTCCCCTGACATCCTCATAGGAAAGCTTAGGAAGCGTGGACTGGAAGAGTGGACTGTGAAGTGGATTGAGGACTGGCTGAATGGCAGAGCCCAGAGGGTGGTGATAAATGGGGATGAGGCTGGTTGGAGGCCTGTGGCCAGTGGTGTCCCGCAGAGGTCAGTTCAACTTCAACTTGTCCATCAATAACTCAGACAAGGGCACCAAACTGAGAGGAGTGGCCGACACTCCTTAGGGCTGTGCTGCCCTTCAGAGAGTCCTTGACAGGATGGAGAGTTGAGCAGAGAGGAACCTCATGAGGTTCAACAAGGACAAGTGCAGGGTCTTGCACTTGGGGAGGAATAACCCCAGGCACCAGTACAGATTAGGGGTTGACCTGCTGGAAAGCAGCTCTGCGGAAAGGGATTTAGGAGTCCTGGCTGACAACAGCTTAACCATGAGGCAGCAAAGTGCCCTCGTGGCCAAGAAGGCCAATGGGATCCTGGCTACATCAGGAGGAGCGTTGCCAGCAGGTCGAGGGAGGGGATCCAGCCCCTCTACTCAGCTCTGGTGAGGCCGCACCTGGAGTATTGGGTACAGTTCTGGGCTCCCAGTGCAAGAGGGACATGGAGCTTCTAGAGAGGGTCCAGTGCCGAGTCAGGAAAATGATTTAGGGGCTGGAGCATTTGTCATATGAGGAAAGACTAAGTGAGGTGGACCTGTTTAGTCTGGAGAAAAGAAGACTGAGAAGAGATTTGATTAAATTGTTCAAGTACCTGAGCGGTGAATGTAGGGAGGATGGAGCCAGGCTCTTCTCTGTGGTGGCCGGTGACAGGACAAGGGGTAATGGATGTAAGTTGAATCACAGGAAGTTCCACCTCCATATGAGGAAGAACTTCTTTGCTGTGAGGGTGACAGAGCCCTGGCACAGGCTGCTCGGCGTGCCTGTAGACTCTCTTTCTCTGGAGATCTTCCAAACCCATCCGGATGCCACCCTGTGCCACATGCTCTAGGTATCCCTGCTTGTGCGGGCGGGTCTAGAGGTTCCTTCCAACCTTAAGCATTCTGTGATTCTGTGATTCTGTGAACAGAGTAATCATACGATATCCTTGAATACTATATCGGTCTTTTTTTTTAATCTTTTATCATAGAACATTTAAAAGTACTATACTTTATTTAAACATTGTGTCATTTATAACTCCTAGTTTTATGGTCATAGCTGCATTCTAAATATGCCTATTTATTAACAATATAAGTATATAACATAGATGATACACAACTATATATCATCTCATTCAGATTTTTAAGTTGTAAAATAGAGGATTCCCTAGCTCCCATTTGACTGTCATTAGAGGATTTAAAAGTGATATATGTTTTTACAGAAGCAGATACTTTTTATTCTTTTGCCTGAGCAATTTATATGAAAAAAAATGTATTATGATTCACCAAAGTATATATTACAAAATCCGTCCCTCTGATATGATTAATAAGAGAAGTGTGTTTAACACTATATTGCCAGTGCTTTTATATAACCATGCTCATCTGAAAAATTAATTTTTATTTGTATTCTTTCCCTCTTCCTTCCTGCTTTACTTTATGTTGAAATTTTTCAGAAAATAGTCTTTTCATATATTGACAGTGACAAGATGGGAAGCTGACCTGTTCACCTCAGTGAGCTAGAGACTTCAGAGACCAACTGCTTATCAAGTCATTGAAGCTTGATCAACTTATGGAAGGTATTGTACCTCAACACCAGTGGAGGCAGCTGGCACTGATGATCAAAAAGACCCTCCCTGTCCTGGGTTCTTACTATAGTGAAACATGTTTAGACACAGGACCTTCCCTATGCNCAGTGAGCTAGAGACTTCAGAGACCAACTGCTTATCAAGTCATTGAAGCTTGATCAACTTATGGAATGTATTGTACCTCAACACCAGTGGAGACAGCTCCAGTCCAAAAGACCCTCCCTGTCCTGGGTTCTTACTATAGTGAAACATGTTTAGACACAGGACCTTCCCTATGCTTTTTTTTCTGTTTATTTTTTGTCTTACTATGTCTTATTATATTTGTCTTATTATTATTATATTAAACAAACAAGCAAGACAAAAACNGTCCTGGGTTCTTACTATAGTGAAACATGTTTAGACACAGGACCTTCCCTATGCTTTTTTTTCTGTTTATTTTTTGTCTTACTATGTCTTATTATATTTGTCTTATTATTATTATATTAAACAAACAAACAAGACAAAAACAAAAAGAAAAAAAAAGGGGAGGAGAGAGGGAGACAAAAACTTTTTGGCATTAGAGCCNCAAAAAAAAAAAAGGGGGGGAGAGAGGGAGACAAAACCTCCTGTCTTCACAAAACATTCACAGATGCAAAATCGAAATTCAAGTGAGCCAAGAGATCAATATAGAAGAGGCAAACTGGCTATTTTATAGCACATACTACAACTAAACTTGTACTAATACAACCAAAGATCCAAGACTAACTTTTTGGCATTAGAGCAACCTACCATAGAATGACCCACATCCATATTTCTTACTCTTCTAGCCTACAAGCAGAAAAGCTACGTGAAAAATGTCTAGTAGATATTGTCACTGGTCAATGCCAACTCCCACACCATGCCTAAGAACTGATTAGAATAATCCTAGTTGCACAAATCAAAATCACACCAGAGACTACTGTAATATTTGAACAATGAGGACAACTATAATCCAAACATGAAATTTTCATGTGTTAGTACAGGTACAGGTACAGTCTGCATGCCAATCTGTGTACTCATTATCAATGGAGATATGCTTGAGACAAAAGACCTACCACACAACAACAGGGTGCTCATGCTACCAGTGGTGTAACATAAGACCAACTGTGATCCTGCATATGGATCCTGGGTTCTTGATAGAAGATATACTTTTCCATCAGAGGTTGGTCACTAGTGTTGAAAGCTCATTACTTCACAACTCAGTTATGACCAAGTGAATAGCAATTATGCCACTAACTATGATGTAGATGTAGGCATGAAGATAAATAGCTTTTCTACTTATTTATATTCTTGTCCATTTCTGGTGTAAAATGAATGTAATTGGAGAAAGTTACTGTGGACACTGAAATATTAACTTCTCTGTTCAGGATGTTTTTGTCATTTTAATTGCAAAGTCTTAAATAACATTGGCAAAGCTTTGTTTTGCATTGATTATATTGCTGTATAAAACTCTCTATTATGTGAATTTGTGAATACTCACAAGAATCAATCATAATTACACATAACCCAATACAGTTAGAATCAAAACAATAGATCAATTTGCACTATATATGCATTAAATAAAACAATCTCTATTAGGCAATCAGCCAAAAACAAGATCTTTATAATAACATTTTAGATATTTAACCATTAAGCCATAGCAAGTAAACCTTTAGAGGTCCTCTACAAATAAGTTCACATTGTCATAAGATTAACTAATTTCAGGCTTATATTCCCCAGACTCCAAGATGTGTTAATCTAAACCACAAGGATAGTCTTTTCATGATTTTTTTGTACATTTTATTCACATAAAGCATGATCTTGAATGTCTAGCTTTTGTTTCCACATAAACAAAATTAGTCAGATTTTGTAAAACCCAGAATAGGACTGATGCAATTTTATCTGAACTACCCACATGTAGGTTTAAAGTAAGGGGATCAAACTATTATCAAGAGCAACATGGGTAGCTAAAATAGCATTTACAATTTTGATAAACTAGTCCTGCCAATATGCTAAGCAAATTGTAAACCAAAAAAGTTTACTTACAAACTAAGGTCCACTAAAACCTATAAGCGATAAGAAAAATGAGACATATTTTATCCTGATTGGGCACGGACCCAAATGCCTACTTGCTTTCTGTAATTGAACAATTTGAAACCACATGTTCAGTAGACTTCTGCCCAATTACTGTATCCATTAGATGGAATCAGGTGTGCTTAGGAGGCCCATTGCACTTCTGTGAGTTATGCATTTTTTCCATACTGTAACATGGACTATTTATTTATCTTGGGTCAATCTTCTTTTTCTTTCTTTTTTTTTTTATTTTTTTACAATGATTCTTTAAATTCTTCCAANTGTGCCACGTGCTCTAGGTGGCCCTGCGTGTGCAGGGGGGTTGGACTAGATGACCTCTAGAGGTCCCTTCCAACCTTAGGCATTCTATGATTCTATGATTCTATGATTCTATGATCTTCTTTTTCTTTCTTTTTTTTTTCTTTTTACAATGATTCTTTAAATTCTTCGTCTTAGTTACCTGTAATTCTGAATCTTTTCATCAGGCCAGCTTGTATTTCAAGCAGCAGTCTTTTTGCAGTGAGTAAAGACCACCTCCCTGAATGTGGCCTTGGAACCATTGAAACGTAATGTTTATATGTGATCCTTGTGATAACTGCTTCTCCTATGAGTCAAGGAGCAGAATAATCTAAATGTTCCTTTATAAAACAAGAAAATGAAATAGTGTTAAGCTGTATGAAAACCTCACTAAGAGAGGATAGGAGTAGGTAGTGTATGACAGAACGGACTAAACTATAAAGAAAGATGTAAGTAAAGGCATTTCCTCCATCCTTCTGTGCACAGTTGTTACTTCTAACATAAAAAGCTAAAATAGCCTTTAGGTATATGGGTGAAATCCCTCTGTCATCATAAGGTCTTAAACAAGTCTCAACANATGAAAACCTCACTAAGAGAGGATAGGAGTAGGTAGTGTATGACAGAACGGACTAAACTATAAAGAAAGATGTAAGTAAAGGCATTTCCTCCATCCTTCTGTGCACAGTTGTTACTTCTAACATCATAAACAGCTAAAATAGCCTTTAGATATATGGGTGAAATCTCTCTGTCATCATAAGGTCTTAAACAAGTCTCAACATTAATTTAATCCATGTGTTTTAAGAAAGGCTTTTGCCTAAAAAAGAGCAAATGTGCCAAAAGATTGCTCACTCTCCCCCGCAAAAAAAGCTTTTATCAAATAGTTGGGGTAATGCAGTAGGTGGAGATAATGCAATTCTGTCCCTACAAATTTGTGTTACCTCTCTTTTTCTCCTCATTCCTCCGCTTCCTGTTATACTATGGATAAAACAGCAGGTGTCCATTCATTTTATAGGAGCGCTCATAAAAAAAGAGCAACTGTCATGCTGGAATTTGGAGTCCTGCACTGCTGGACAAAGGCAGAAACACTGAGTGAAATGTGGAGTTTCCCCATTTCTTCACCAAAAGACCCCTCAACTCCCACCCATAGATATCATTTCAAGAAGAGAAATAAGTTTAGTTCAGCTTCTGATCTTTTTCTCTCTAGCTTCCTTGATGGGATGCTCAATTCTTTCCATTTTGGCATAGGATTTGTGACATAGAGACCTGTCTGTGAGGAATGAGTCTCAAGCTAATATCTCATTTCACAGAAGCCACCAAGCAGTCTTCACATGGTAATGTTTTCCAGTCACTATGGGTGCAATGGCTGTAAGCCTTCATCTATAAATTCTTTTTTAGTTGCTTATTTCTGTCAAGCTGGTCTAATCTACTTACACCTGGCACATTAATTCTTATCTTTTCCCTGCAACATTGTAATTATATGTTATTTCCAGCAATAATTAATTCTCTCTCAAGCGGGCTTTTTATAGCTTATAAGTCAAAGTGGGCTGCACCATACTAAATAATTAATTCAGACTGTGTTTTATGTCATGACATACACACAGCCCCCGGGTGTAATTGTTACAAAATTCTTCTGAGAAGAAAGTCCTTGGCTCCCAGGGGTTGTACAGACTCGAAAGCACCAATTATAATGGTTATTTCTCTCGGACCAACAGTAGGTGTGTGCAGTTCCTTCTACCAACAATCTATTTATGGTTGTTATTTCCAGAAGGTCTTACTGAAGTATTAACGTACAAGAACATCCAGCTGTTCTAAGTAGTATGTGAGTGACTAGTTATCTTCAGAAGAGCTTGCAGAAGCTTGCATACTTACCTCCAGTAGCCTATATCTCCCTGGTTTCTTAATTGTACACAAAAGAGATGTTCATATGACAGAAAAGAAAAAAAAAATGATACGAGGTTGTGTCTATGAGGCATAGACAAGCTCCCTTCCCATTCCAGAAATACAGGAGTGCGGCGGCAGGGGCGGGTGGAGAAAGAAAAGGGAAATGAGAAATACTTACTTAAAAACTAGGAAGACAGATTAGGTAACAGAAATATGTCTAAAAGGATTTGCTAGAATCCAATGAGATAATGTTTGAAAGATGAGAGAACTCTATAATAGGAAAAATATAATTACCAATCATGAGCAATAAAGAATGCAAATATATTAAAAACAGTTATATCACAAATCTCCTTATCAGAGAAAGGATACCAACTGCACATGGTAGAGAAAGATCAGTGTCTAGCATTGTACAGAAAACATGAATAGTGGCAATTTAAATTGCTTGTGTATAATGAAGCATCAGAAGAGAACATGCTTAGCAAATGTTATTCCTGGATACCTTAAGGCAATAGTTCCAAATTTAGTTTGTTTCTGCATTACTTCTCTGGCTGGTGAGAATGATGGCAGCAGTAATACCTGGTCCTAGTTTCCCTTTTGTCCATACAGAGCCTTTCAGCTGTTTCAGCAGTGGTCTCATTCTCTTTTCTTATATTGCATTTACTAGTAAATGGTACCACAGGATCATTCAGTGAGTCAGACTGAGCAGAGAAACTGTAAATTTTGTTTTTCTGAGATTGCATGGTCATCAAGAATAACTGAGAATGAAGTACGGTTCAATTTTAGTGATAGGAACAAACCCATGTCATAAATAGCCAAAGGTTCATATATACACATACATTTCCTAGAGTAAAATGCACTCATAGTCCAACCAAACTAGAGTCTTGAATCAGACTTAATCCTCTTTTCTATCAGGTAATATTTCATCCTATTGTTCTGTCCTATTTTCTGATTCTGCTGGATTTGAGAGATGAAAAGGAGCCTGTGATAGCAACAGGACTGTAAGTTTAGGTCTTTTCTGAGGGGCAATTATATGGCATGCTGTCATTGCTTGTTTTTTTCATGAAAATGAGATATTTTTATGAAACTGAATAAACAGCAGGAGCACATTATTTACACAAAGACAATCAAGGAGCTATGAGGCCCCTTACAAGCCCAGATGTGGATAACTTGTCATCAGTTGCTGCAAGGAGCTCTGTAGGTGTCACATAGCTTTTAAGTGTGCAAAGATTTAAATTAAGCACACTCTCTTGGGAGACAGAAAGGGTTTGTATGATGCTCATCCCAAATTTATGCTCTTTATAGGGTGACTGTGACGTGGAGCTGGAGGTTGAAATGTGAACACCAGGGTTGTGAAGGGTGGATTACAGTGGATTTCTTCTGCTTCCCCCAAGGAGAGGCAGTGAGAGCATCATTCTCTGGCATCACTCAACATGCAAACTGCCATGCCCACCACCTAAGTCTATGTGGAAAGGTGCATAAGATTATTTCAAATTGCTTGAAAGTACCTGCGACAGATTTGAATCTCATTACGGGAGGAAGGAGGCAGCCAATGGCCGCAAGCAGTGCGGCGGGCAGGATGAGCGGTAATGAGACAAGGTCAGAAATGCTCCATGAATGCAATCAATCATAACGACAGCATGCCTTTACGCCCACTCCCAGCAAAAACGCCTTGACTTCTCCAGCTGCACAAGGAGGCATCCTGCCCTTACGCGACAAAGCCCGCACCTCCCTCTGCTGCTCATGTTTGCATGATAGCGCCCCAGCCATCAAACATCTCTAAGAACCGTGAGCAGGTTAACAGACTGGCAATTAACAGTAACCTTCAGCAATATGGCTACAAGGAGGCCTGGAGCGCTCCTGCAGCCCCTCAATATGCAGCGCGTCGGCAATATTTCTTTTCCTTTAAGGCGGCGGTGGATGGGCGAGGGCTAAACAATAGGAAAATATCAATCATATCTGCCATATGCTGGAAATGAGAAGTACGTGGCACACTTTTTTTCCACTGTGCCTCTCACACAGATTTTGGAGAATAGGAGCTTTGCCTTTTCTATCATTTCATGAAAATTACTGGAAGATTTTGGCCTGTGTTAGATTATTTTTTTTCTTTTTTTTTATGAAATTAAAACGTAAAGGCTTATGTGTGATCAAGGAGGAAAAGGGAGGAGAGTTGTGGACTGAAAAATGAAAACATATCCTTCTCACCTTCTAAATTATAGGATTCATAAGAACTGGCAAAAAGCCAGAACTCTGTCAGCTTCCTGTCTAAATACAAAAATTTCCATGACAGCTCCATTATGCATAATTTTGACATCCCATGAGGTCCTGGTTCCTATAAAGAACACAGCTCACTATCTGCCTTCCCTCACATGATGAAGGTAAATGCAGTTTCCTAAAAAGCTTGAATAAAAGCAAGCTTAAAAACTGATTCACAAGGTCATTAATGCTGTTACAGTTGTTTATTCATTGTGTTATTTATACTGTGGCATCTGGTCACATTATAAGCATTAAAATAAAATATCTCTCCATAAGGTAGCAATAATTGTCATCTTCCCATTAAGCACCCCTACTCATCACATGGGCAGAAGCATTTTAGCTGGACCTGCTGATCTGAATGGGCAGGACAAAACTCACTTCATTTTCTGAAAAGCAATAAACCTGTGCCATAACCAACACTCAGAAGCAAAATCTTAGAAATGCCATGTCTTCAGTCAATGGCTAAAGCTAAGGACTTCAGCAAATATCAAAATATCTTTTGAGGAGTTTTGTAATGATGGTGACTACAGACCATCATTTAGGCATACATACGCATGACATGAACTTAGCAAGAGACAAGAGGATTAAGTAAATCTCACTCAAACTGGCTTTAAGGAAACCTGAAGGTCTTGGTCGCTAGCAATTAAAATCTACAGAAGTTTTTATGAATGCACAGAATGCACTAGATATTCAAGATGTCCTAAATGTTCTCAAGTTAGTCCTTCAAATTCAGTAAATGGCAGGTTTATGAATGTATGTGAAATGATAAACTGTGCAAAACAATCTCTATACAATGTATGAGGAAGAAGGAATGAAATCCTGCAAAGGAAGTTAAAAATGATGGCAAGTGATGGCATAACTAAAGATGTTATTATAATGCAGGTTGGTCAAAATAAGGTTTATCTAGAAATGATAACACAGGCATTTACTAATTTTCAAGGGCTCAGTTTTCAATCCTTCTTCTTTTGCTGTCTTATGACATATAAGCTTTAGCTCTTTTACATATTTAGATGCAAAACTAACCTTGTTTGGAACACATTTTCAAGGTCTTGCCTTCTAATTTAAAAATAAAACAGAGAAATTTCACCTGCATTTTTAAAACAGTGGCATGAAAATGAAATGCAATTTCCTTAAATGTCAAGATTTCCAAATATGATTGGGAATACATCACACATGCTTTTTGTTTCACTCTTAGCACAAGTATCTGATTTGTTAGTGAAAAAGATTAGGAGAGCTGAAGGTCAAAAACTACAGCAATTTCCTGTTATTTAGATGTCTCTCAGTCAGAAGGAACTGTGGCATGGTTAAGAGTGCGAAATATTTCTCTATGAAGCGGTGCTTGAGTTGGTTCTTATGTACTGTCATGGATACATCTCTTTGGAAAGAAATGCCTGTAATTTTTGTGTCAATTCCGTAAACATAAGCCTATGTCAGAAAAGATGGGGAAGAGTTAAATTCATAAAGACACCTCCAGTTTCATCTGGCAAAATTCAGATGGCTCCAGTGCAGATATTTTCATCGATGATGCCACCGTCTATGCTCCCTTGTCTATGCTGTTGATGCAGAGAAACTGCCACTTCTAGAGCTCTATTAATTTCATTTTATTGTGGGAAAGCAGATCAAATGAAGGAAGCTCTACAAGTGCTTACCTCCATCAGCTATAGCAGTTTAGACAGTCATTTAGTTGTAGATACTCGCACTCTGAGTACGTGAAGTTAGGTCAGATGAATCTTATCTCTAAGTAGATGTTGCAGTTTGAAGCGGGGTGGGAGGGTGCCTAATTTGGTAAGAGATGAATCCCCTCATGTTCCATCTCATCCTTGGAGGTTAGAGGGATTGAGGACGACTGGACTCCTCTCTTAACAGGGATACCAAATACTGTGGTAGCTATAGGCTCAACTCTGGCAGCACCAGATTCACGAACAGTCTGTCAACTGTAGGTCCAATTGCCTTCAAAACAAGTAGTAGAGTTCACGAATAGCATGACTTATTCAATTGCAACATCTACAAAAAAGGGTTCAGATGTCAGTACAGAAACCTGCAGCATGCAGTTCTTAGCTATCTCTAATGTACAAATGCACAATCACTCACTTAAGAAGATGGGAGAAGGCGCTCAACCTCGAGGAGTCTCCTCAGGCAGCGTCCGGACCCAAGGGGAGGAAAGGGTTTCAGTCCATCNCTCAACCTCAAGGAGTCTCCTCAGGCAGGGTCCGGACCCGAGGGGAGGAAAGGGTTTCAGTCCATTGGCTGATCCAGAAGTTACGATGGAGTCTTCCCTCCTCAACTCTCCCCTCCTTAGCTCACCTTTTATATATATATATGTATTTTTTACATTAAGGTGGAGCTTGAGTGACTGTAGTCATACTTACTTTTGTTATTGGTTGGTGAAAAAGTTTCTCTCTTTCATTTAAAGGTATAGTCAGTTAAAAATCTAGAGCGTGGCTTCAGTGAGGAGTGGTCGTACCTCGGAGGTAGGTAACTTTTGGGATGGAGGTGTGTTTTGACATTATAGTGAGCATATAATGAGCAAAATTCAAGCAAAGTTCATCGGAAAGGAGTGATTTGCCACCTTTGCTGGCTCAGCACCGGACATGTTATCGTGTATCTCCCGTTGGACAGAACCTGTGCGGCTGATCAGCGGCCCAGCACAGGGAGTGCAACAGAGTTTGGCCACAGTGTCTTCATTCTGCTCCAGCCTCCATTACTCCCCTTTGCAGCTACGAGGAGGGCAGATTGTGCTGCCCAGCGAACCAAAGAGGAGCAGAGTCCATGGGTACCAGACATCCTGGAAGTGGCAACTGTGTCTCACCCCAAGCAAGCTGCTTTTCAAGCAGTTCTTCCACAGTAGATGAGTAGATGTCAACTTTTCCTGTATTTCCACCATATTAATTAAGAGATAGAATACAGACTTTATTCATCATGCACCAAATGGTCTAGTTTATCTGTCACCACCTGTATTAGTACAGACATTTCAACATAACTGGTTACTCTTAGCTGTTTGTCTGAATCACTTTAATCATACTGTTTCATTCTGCTTGCTGGACTCATTCAACATTTTTTTGTGTAAGGGAATAATACAGGATGCATCTCTGAAATTATAGGACTATCTGATGATTTTGAAACATCATTTTTGAAAATACTTATTCATTGCCTAAATACTTCTTTCACAACTGCTTATAGATACAGTTTTGCCATAGAGAATTCATGACATTAGGAACCACCACTGTCGCTGGCGGCACAAAACCTCCATCCATTTCCTATATGAAGCTTGGTTTCCATCACCCCACCAAGGGGAAGAGCGTAGATATGTTTGCGTTACAGGTTGGGAGCAGAAATGTGCTTGGAAATGCTGCTTAAGTTAAAGGTGCCTTTCCACGAATTGGCAATGCTACAGCCAGTCAAACCATATTATATGGTTGATATATCCGGATGTGACATGCCATTGTAATATACCATTGGCCCGGCATACGGATAGGCTTTTCTGAAAATTGTGATTATAAATGTTGAAAACAAAAGGACTTTATGTATTTTTTCCTTCTTTTTAAAAGTTTTTAAACCCATTTACCAAGTGTCAGAGTCCATGAAATAGAATGATGTAGGGTGCTCAAGTTAAGATGCTGGAGCAGAAATACGAGAAAAACCTGGGTAATTTCCCATTACCTGCTAGCATCAAATACTTGAAATCTGGCTGCCCTGCTTGAATCACAATAAAGCCATTTTTTCCCCTGTGAGAAGCAACAGAATCTTAACCAGGTTCATTATTTCCACTTCTCTGCTGCTTTATTTCTGATATTATTAACCAGTGCATTACTGGAATCTGTTATTCCCTACCCATATGCAAGAAATAAACCAGCCAGATTTTCTTCCTTAGAGTGTAAAAAGTAGCAGTTCCTTTAATATTCTTCTCTATTATCTTTGCTTGACTTTATTATAGTTGCTTAATAGATGGAAAAAATATATATATGGTAAAGAAAGCTACTCCATGTTAGCAGGTTACCTTTTTGCATGAACTAAAATTTGCGTTAGAGTTCTGTTTTTCGACTGCAGATCCTTAGCCTCTAGAGCATTTATTTACCTTACAGATCACACTGACAATCTCCCTTTCTGTTAAGTTTCTGGAAACACTAAAATGTCTTGAGGCACTTCTCCCCACAGCGCACTATCCTTTTCAAGGCCTTATCTATGTCAGCGAGGAGTTTCATCTTCATTCTTACAGGAACATAAGAGGATACATAAAAAGGACTCTCAAGTATATGTGCTATATAGGTGTCTATATCCTTCTCTCTTGTCAAAGCAGTTTGCTATCCCAAGAATATGCTGACAAGAAATTTTAATCTGACCCTGGGAATGCCGTGACACTGGCCTCTTTTCTTCTTGCCTGTTGAAGTCTTCAGACACGAATACAAGAGTTGCAAGATTGGAAGCATAACAAGCTAGTCTGGATGTTCTGGGAGAACTGCTAAGACAGGAGAGTTTGAGTGGCTTAGGTTTTCTTACCTATGTAGTCATAAATACACAAGGACCTACACCAGCATCTCACCAGCTAAAAAAAAAGTAAGACGTGGCTGTAGTGTCAGACTCACAACTGTTGCATCTTCTTTCTGCGCAAGTTCCCCAGATTCCTCAGTTGGAATGCACATGGTGCTTGGGACAACTTAGGTATTGTTCAGTGAAATTCCCATTCAGTAACGGGGTGGTGAGAAATTCTGATTTGCCATGGAGACTCCTTTGTGACTTTATGTACTTGCTGCGTAAGACAATTGCTGAGTGATACAAGAAGTTGAATTTGATTAAATGTGACTGCATATTCAGATTGGATGCCAAAATCCCTCAAGTCAGCAGTCAGATTTCAGGTATCTAAGCCCTTTTCTCTTTCCTTCTTTGACCCTATGTTGTGAAGACAATGCATGACGTAAAGCCCCAAAACACCTTTCCAGTGTTGTCACAGAGTTCTGTGTTTTGTCATGACACTCAGGGACAGATATTATTTATTCCAATGTGCAGTCCTTGAGGTACAATTGCCTCCTTGAAAGGGTTCCCTTTATTTTCTAGAAGCCTAAAATTTGGTTTTGCTTATTCGTCACCTTTGCCTTCATTTATTGACACTTTCAGGAAATAATTATCTCAGTTGTCTTAAATATCTATCTATGAAATGTCTTGCATTGTGGAAGTGCTTTGCCTCTGCTCACTAACTATAGAGGACTATGTGAACACTGAGTTTTGACCTATACCACTAGTTTACCTATACCACTATACCACTGCGCCCAGCAGCAGTGCATCCCTGTGCGTAGGAAGTCGGGCAGAGGGGGCAAGAGGNTTATTATAATGCAGGTTGGTCAAAATAAGGTTTATCTAGAAATGATAACACAGGCATTTACTAATTTTCAAGGGCTCAGTTTTCAATCCTTCTTCTTTTGCTGTCTTATGACATATAAGCTTTAGCTCTTTTACATATTTAGATGCAAAACTAACCTTGTTTGGAACACATTTTCAAGGTCTTGCCTTCTAATTTAAAAATAAAACAGAGAAATTTCACCTGCATTTTTAAAACAGTGGCATGAAAATGAAATGCAATTTCCTTAAATGTCAAGATTTCCAAATATGATTGGGAATACATCACACATGCTTTTTGTTTCACTCTTAGCACAAGTATCTGATTTGTTAGTGAAAAAGATTAGGAGAGCTGAAGGTCAAAAACTACAGCAATTTCCTGTTATTTAGATGTCTCTCAGTCAGAAGGAACTGTGGCATGGTTAAGAGTGCGAAATATTTCTCTATGAAGCGGTGCTTGAGTTGGTTCTTATGTACTGTCATGGATACATCTCTTTGGAAAGAAATGCCTGTAATTTTTGTGTCAATTCCGTAAACATAAGCCTATGTCAGAAAAGATGGGGAAGAGTTAAATTCATAAAGACACCTCCAGTTTCATCTGGCAAAATTCAGATGGCTCCAGTGCAGATATTTTCATCGATGATGCCACCGTCTATGCTCCCTTGTCTATGCTGTTGATGCAGAGAAACTGCCACTTCTAGAGCTCTATTAATTTCATTTTATTGTGGGAAAGCAGATCAAATGAAGGAAGCTCTACAAGTGCTTACCTCCATCAGCTATAGCAGTTTAGACAGTCATTTAGTTGTAGATACTCGCACTCTGAGTACGTGAAGTTAGGTCAGATGAATCTTATCTCTAAGTAGATGTTGCAGTTTGAAGCGGGGTGGGAGGGTGCCTAATTTGGTAAGAGATGAATCCCCTCATGTTCCATCTCATCCTTGGAGGTTAGAGGGATTGAGGACGACTGGACTCCTCTCTTAACAGGGATACCAAATACTGTGGTAGCTATAGGCTCAACTCTGGCAGCACCAGATTCACGAACAGTCTGTCAACTGTAGGTCCAATTGCCTTCAAAACAAGTAGTAGAGTTCACGAATAGCATGATTTATTCAAATGCAACATTTACAAAGCAGGTTTCAGATGTCAGTACAGAAACCTGCAGCATGCAGTTCTTAGCTATCTCTAATGTACAAATGCACAATCACTCACTTAAGAAGATGGGAGAAGGCGCTCAACCTCGAGGAGTCTCCTCAGGCAGCGTCCGGACCCAAGGGGAGGAAAGGGTTTCAGTCCATCGGCTGATCCAGAAGTTACGATGGAGTCTTCCCTCCTCAACTCTCCCCTCCTTAGCTCACCTTTTATATATATATATGTATTTTTTACATTAAGGTGGAGCTTGAGTGACTGTAGTCATACTTACTTTTGTTATTGGTTGGTGAAAAAGTTTCTCTCTTTCATTTAAAGGTATAGTCAGTTAAAAATCTAGAGCGTGGCTTCAGTGAGGAGTGGTCGTACCTCGGAGGTAGGTAACTTTTGGGATGGAGGTGTGTTTTGACATTATAGTGAGCATATAATGAGCAAAATTCAAGCAAAGTTCATCGGAAAGGAGTGATTTGCCACCTTTGCTGGCTCAGCACCGGACATGTTATCGTGTATCTCCCGTTGGACAGAACCTGTGCGGCTGATCAGCGGCCCAGCACAGGGAGTGCAACAGAGTTTGGCCGCGGTGTCTTCATTCTGCTCCAGCCTCCATTACTCCCCTTTGCAGCTACGAGGAGGGCAGATTGTGCTGCCCAGCGAACCAAAGAGGAGCAGAGTCCATGGGTACCAGACATCCTGGAAGTGGCAACTGTGTCTCACCCCAAGCAAGCTGCTTTTCAAGCAGTTCTTCCACAGTAGATGAGTAGATGTCAACTTTTCCTGTATTTCCACCATATTAATTAAGAGATAGAATACAGACTTTATTCATCATGCACCAAATGGTCTAGTTTATCTGTCACCACCTGTATTAGTACAGACATTTCAACATAACTGGTTACTCTTAGCTGTTTGTCTGAATCACTTTAATCATACTGTTTCATTCTGCTTGCTGGACTCATTCAACATTTTTTTGTGTAAGGGAATAATACAGGATGCATCTCTGAAATTATAGGACTATCTGATGATTTTGAAACATCATTTTTGAAAATACTTATTCATTCCCTAAATACTTCTTTCACAACTGCTTATAGATACAGTTTTGCCATAGAGAATTCATGACATTAGGAACCACCACTGTCGCTGGCGGCACAAAACCTCCATCCATTTCCTATATGAAGCTTGGTTTCCATCACCCCACCAAGGGGAAGAGCGTAGATATGTTTGCGTTACAGGTTGGGAGCAGAAATGTGCTTGGAAATGCTGCTTAAGTTAAAGGTGCCTTTCCACGAATTGGCAATGCTACAGCCAGTCAAACCATATTATATGGTTGATATATCCGGATGTGACATGCCATTGTAATATACCATTGGCCCGGCATACGGATAGGCTTTTCTGAAAATTGTGATTATAAATGTTGAAAACAAAAGGACTTTATGTATTTTTTCCTTCTTTTTAAAAGTTTTTAAACCCATTTACCAAGTGTCAGAGTCCATGAAATAGAATGATGTAGGGTGCTCAAGTTAAGATGCTGGAGCAGAAATACGAGAAAAACCTGGGTAATTTCCCATTACCTGCTAGCATCAAATACTTGAAATCTGGCTGCCCTGCTTGAATCACAATAAAGCCATTTTTTCCCCTGTGAGAAGCAACAGAATCTTAACCAGGTTCATTATTTCCACTTCTCTGCTGCTTTATTTCTGATATTATTAACCAGTGCATTACTGGAATCTGTTATTCCCTACCCATATGCAAGAAATAAACCAGCCAGATTTTCTTCCTTAGAGTGTAAAAAGTAGCAGTGCCTTTAATATTCTTCTCTATTATCTTTGCTTGACTTTATTATAGTTGCTTAATAGATGGAAAAAATATATATATGGTAAAGAAAGCTACTCCATGTTAGCAGGTTACCTTTTTGCATGAACTAAAATTTGCGTTAGAGTTCTGTTTTTCGACTGCAGATCCTTAGCCTCTAGAGCATTTATTTACCTTACAGATCACACTGACAATCTCCCTTTCTGTTAAGTTTCTGGAAACACTAAAATGTCTTGAGGCACTTCTCCCCACAGCGCACTATCCTTTTCAAGGCCTTATCTATGTCAGCGAGGAGTTTCATCTTCATTCTTACAGGAACATAAGAGGATACATAAAAAGGACTCTCAAGTATATGTGCTATATAGGTGTCTATATCCTTCTCTCTTGTCAAAGCAGTTTGCTATCCCAAGAATATGCTGACAAGAAATTTTAATCTGACCCTGGGAATGCCGTGACACTGGCCTCTTTTCTTCTTGCCTGTTGAAGTCTTCAGACACGAATACAAGAGTTGCAAGATTGGAAGCATAACAAGCTAGTCTGGATGTTCTGGGAGAACTGCTAAGACAGGAGAGTTTGAGTGGCTTAGGTTTTCTTACCTATGTAGTCATAAATACACAAGGACCTACACCAGCATCTCACCAGCTAAAAAAAAAGTAAGACGTGGCTGTAGTGTCAGACTCACAACTGTTGCATCTTCTTTCTGCGCAAGTTCCCCAGATTCCTCAGTTGGAATGCACATGGTGCTTGGGACAACTTAGGTATTGTTCAGTGAAATTCCCATTCAGTAACGGGGTGGTGAGAAATTCTGATTTGCCATGGAGACTCCTTTGTGACTTTATGTACTTGCTGCGTAAGACAATTGCTGAGTGATACAAGAAGTTGAATTTGATTAAATGTGACTGCATATTCAGATTGGATGCCAAAATCCCTCAAGTCAGCAGTCAGATTTCAGGTATCTAAGCCCTTTTCTCTTTCCTTCTTTGACCCTATGTTGTGAAGACAATGCATGACGTAAAGCCCCAAAACACCTTTCCAGTGTTGTCACAGAGTTCTGTGTTTTGTCATGACACTCAGGGACAGATATTATTTATTCCAATGTGCAGTCCTTGAGGTACAATTGCCTCCTTGAAAGGGTTCCCTTTATTTTCTAGAAGCCTAAAATTTGGTTTTGCTTATTCGTCACCTTTGCCTTCATTTATTGACACTTTCAGGAAATAATTATCTCAGTTGTCTTAAATATCTATCTATGAAATGTCTTGCATTGTGGAAGTGCTTTGCCTCTGCTCACTAACTATAGAGGACTATGTGAACACTGAGTTTTGACCTATACCACTAGTTTTCCAACCTCTGATGCATAGTTCTTTAACTCTTGCTAAGCTTTGTGACTAAAGACTAGTCACTGGGAACAGAAAGACCCAATGAGGATCAGAAGAGCAGTAATAGGCAGATGAACACTGATAACCTAATCAGTGAGAAAGGATACACTAAATCAGCTACTGTCTGGTCTAATTTTCCATTTTTATAGGACTTACAGATAGTTAAAAGGAATTCTTGGAAGGTGCAAAACTTACTAAGGGGTATATAGAGGAAGGACAATAAAATGGCAAAAGCAAGGGATAAAGTTATATCAGGGAGGAGCAAGTTTGTGAGAACAGAGAAAGAAGGTGCAAGGGGAGTTTTTCATATACTTGTCTGACTGCTTGAACGCCATAGCTCATCCTATGTTTTTATTAAATTCTATTTCTCTTTTTTTGTGGGAGGACTCTGTATTCTGCATGTTTGCTCAAACATTTGAGAACTGCCAGCAGGACTAGCTGGATGGCAGCATACGAAGCCTGAAGACCATGAATATGGTCTGTGAATCCCTTGACGGTTTAGGCACCAGCAGCTGAAGACGTGAGGTTGTGGGGACCCCATGGTGAGAGCTACTGGATAGGCTGAACATCTGAGAACACCTCCTGGAGAGACCCATATGGTGTGTCTCCATATTCCATGGAGAAGTGAAGCAAGATTTAAATCTTTAGATCTTTAAATCAGGCCATCTCTGCTGTTCGTGTCTATATCAGTCCTGAGGGTGCTTATGTGGGTGCCAGGAATGACCTTGATTTCTGTTGGTCTGGGTAATAGGACCCCTGGGTGCTCTAACTGCCTGATGCACCACTAACAACCCCTGCTAAGGCACTCAGACATTTGAGGTGCCATAGGATATATATCCATCCAGATAATCAGTGGGAAACCAGACTGGATACTCTGGGACATCTCAAATGTCAGCAGATGCCATATGGATAGGAATGAGAACCACATGTTTGAATATGGACGAGATTCCTGTATGGGAATCCATCATTAAACACAACCGATCCAAGACCTTGTCATCAGTTGATTTCCATGTCTTTCAGTTCACCTCCATGTAGTATGTCTGCTTGCCTGAAGGAAATGTTCTGTTCTCCTCACATGAAAACACAGATTATTGTCATTATTCTTCCCCAAATGAGTGCTAACTGTGCTATATCTCATGCAGTAAGGACTGCTTTCCAGAAGGGGTATTCCTAACCTTCCCCGCATGCTGCAGCTCACTGGGAGTACCTTGGGATGGCAGTGATAACAAAGTGCCAGCTCAGCACTCCGGACAGGCAGAGCTATGTACGGCTCATTTGCTTTTACAATAATTCTTTGTGCTAAAGCAGTTTATTCTTTTTAACCTTTAAACTCCTAAATCCTTTTTAAAATGAGGCTGTATGACAAAATAGCAGGTCTATATAGCATAACCATTTAAATAAGGCTGATTTTCATGCTCTTCCTCCTATTGTGAACTGAAAAGAGGCACTAGCCCCTTCTTCACAAAGATGGAATTTGGCAATGGAAGTTAGTAATCCCTGCATGGAGCAGCAAGAGATAATGCATGGGTTTGGCCGCCATGGATTTCCCCTTCTCCCACCTCTTTTCCCACTCTCTTCCCATCTCTATTGACCGGGTATCTATAATGCTTATAGATCAGGATAACAAACACAGTGGTTTTCCGCTGAGGGCTGGGGGCATATTCAGCATCACTGAACATGCTATCTCAGACCGATGATTTAGAGACATCGCAAAAGTGATGCTGATAAAAGGAGGGAGATCACCTGCTGTCCAATTACTTACATTTAATTTTGTATTACACAATGATTTTCCTATGGCTGGTTAGAGTGTAGTTTTCTTTTTTTTTTACTCTCCAAATGACAGCAGCATTGATCAGATACTAGTTCTTTTTTTTCCCTAAATCAAAGTAAATAAATATTTTGTTTGCATTTTTTTAGCCCTGAGTATGCTTTTGATCCATTTTTAGACTTCCTCTCAACCCTGCCTTCCTCAGCACTATCCATTAGCCAAAGTTTAACATTCTGGAACTTCCACCCCGACTTGAAAGCCGTATGTTAAATTATGCAGCTGAATTCCATCAGTCAATTTCTCCTTTGCTGTCAACACAGCAACTACATTTTTTATTGTCTGAACAAGCTCATCCCATATAACGGGCTGCAAAAACATCAGAGAAAAAAAAAAAGGATCAACACAGAACAATACTACTTGGACCTACATTTAAAAGAGAAAAGGATTTTTCTCCTTTTCTCACAAGGATTTTTGTATTTATTTTCCCAGAAGAAAATGAAAATATTTTTACTTTTTCATATAGGATAAGTCAGTCATTGCCTTCTTTAACCTGTGAAAGTTTTGGTCATTCAGATCAATATTCCACCATGGACAAAATAATGTGCAAAGTTGACCATGTCAGCAAGGCACAGGTCATCTGACCTATCAATATTATAAAATAAAAGCTAATGAAATAATTGTAGAAAAAACAACTAGTAGCCATGGAACAATTGCAGCATCCTTACCTATGCAGAAATTGATTGCAAATTACATGTTAGGATTATATGCATGATAGGTATGCATAGCTATGTGCTTTTATACTGTGCTAAAGCTATTGCTACTGCAATTTCTTCTAGATTAGGTCTAGATGATCCACTATGCATGTAATCTTAATAGTAGCTAAAATGGGAATCAAATCTTTATGAAAACCACTGTGGTTAGCTTACTTTAAGAAAGGAATTCAGTCAGCAACCCACTGGAATTAGTTGTTTTGACTAAGGTACTTGGATCCTTTTATTGAACATTCCACTTTCAGTGCATACATCCCATGGATATAAAATGATGGATCTCCTTGGATTTTAAACCAGCGGCACTTTATACCATTAATAAATATTCATTTTCCTGCTATCCCTCCAGTGGTATTTCATCATCAATCATGGCAGAAATCACAGCTGTGAGAGCTGTTTATGCTTTACTGTTCTCCTCTACATGATTTGGCAGATACTTACAAAATTATTGGAGTGTGGAGGTAAAGGGGGGCTGCAGAAGGGGGAAGAGAGGGGATGCTTTGTTTTGGGGGGGTTGCTGGTTTGTTTAATTGTTTGTTTTAAATCCTTGTGCCCCTATTTATTCCCAGAGCCATAGTGTTTTTGTTTTGCCTTCCAAAGTACACATAAATCACTCCATTGGTCTCAACTGCCCTGTGAAAATAAAAATGATCCCAAACTGTTCAAGAATTACTCAGGGAGTATTCAGTGTTCAATATGTCAGAGCAGCAAAGACAGACGCTCAGGAAGAGGAAGATTACAATCAATGAAGAAAAATCAATAGCGTGTAGAAGTTATCCTGCTGCCAGCATTTTCAAGAAAAGGCTTCTCCATTCCCCAGTATCATTACATGTGGAAGATTATTAGAATCTGAGCAGCCAAAGTGAAGCCATAATCATCACCCCTTTGCCTTTTTTTTTTAATGTTCTTAGTGTAAATCAACATTTCACTTTGACTTAATAAACAAAACAATCCGGTCTTCAACCAATGTAGCATTTTATATATTTGCTTACCTGCCATTGTAAATGAAAAGAGATGAGATTCGAAAGTACCTTAAAGCACAGGCTGGAGAAGTTTCTGCAATGACTGGAGCCTTTGGCTACAATATTTTCTGCTTACTTTCTTTTTGTTCTCCCATCTGTAAATTTTTCTGTTCTCTGGCCAAACCTGTGGATCATGACTGCTCAGCTCGGCTTGTTAATGAGGTGGTCACTTCTTGATTCTCCCCTGAAAATCAATTAAGCAGCCAATGAAATCATTGGGTTTTATAGAAAAACATTTGCGTGACCATTTGCATGACACATGCTTTATTGTATCAATGGATAGAAAGAAATAACTACACGTCTAACAGTATCTTTCTAGCCCTGATTCAGTAAAGTATCTCTGTTCTGGAGAAAAGATTGAATATATGCAAGCATACTAATTGGAGACATGATAGACGAGTATTTAAATGCTTTCCTGATTTTGGTATCCATGCAAAAATGAGTGGTTTATAAGTTAATATACAGTCCATTTTAATAATATATATATACATGCACTGAGAAACTTTTCTCTGTAAAAAAAAAATCAGAAATTTATGTCAAGATTAATTTCATAACCCTTCACTTCCCAAAGTCCTCTAAATTATGGTGACAACTGTTAGCAAAGGCAGATGTCCAGACTCATAAACTTGCATTAATATGATCTAGGACTGCTTGTGGATGCAGTTGTTTATTTCATTTATGAAAATACCAGCTGTATGTACAAAATAGTGGCAATTTTTTAAATATCATTTGGAATAGATTCCCAAATGCCCTCTCAGCATCGTCATACAGTCTATTACTGAACATGGTACAGTAGATGTCGGTGAGAGATCACAGGTGACACAAGTCTGTCTATTGTATCCCTGTTCTGAGAGGGCTTCTTTATAGTCAGAAATGGGCAAACATGGATATTAAGCAAAGGTTGAATAATAGTTGCTTAATTCTGACAATTTTTTGAATGCTTGAGTTTTTTTCCCAATGTTTGGGATTTGGAATGTTTGTGGGAAATAGTACTGTTAGGACTTACACAGATTAACTAAACAAAATCATTTATTACATTGATTTTTCTGTTACTACTGTGATTGTCTCTGGAATACCCATCATACGAAGCATATGCAAATGTTTCACAAAACTCAATGGAAGCCCCAGAGGAATCAAATAAGAGATACATTTTCTTTGCTTAATCTGGAACTGACCGAAGGTTAGAATGAATCTGCAAGAAATTAGTCTTCAAGGCATCATGGACTCCAGCGAGAGCCTGATTCTAGTCTTAGAGTTAATAACAAAAAGAGTAGGTGTATGCTGAACCTGGAACATACGGCGTTCAGTTCACCTTCTACCAGAATGAAATGAAATCATTTTTTTCCAGAGAGGAAATCATAAATAGCACAAAATTTCACTTACCCACATTTCCTTCAAGCTACATACTAGGCAATTTGTCACTTTTGAGAGCTATGGTAGCCAAAAAGTTAATTCTTTAGAAGTGGAACTCTCCGGCAGTTCTTGGAGTAATGGACTAGGATCTGAAGTGATTTGTCTTGCCTGGCCAAGGTATCCTTTACCTGAGAAGAGAAAATGCCAAACCAAATACTTTAGATCCAAATGTTAGTTTTAATTTTTATGAAAGAAGCCTCTCAAATTCTTCTTGTAAACAATTCTTTAAAAATAGCAGATTTCTGCCTTAAAGTAATAGAAGCCATAAGGAGCTTCTGCATATGCTGAGTGCCAGAAAATAATAAAACTCTGTCTGGGTTTACCGAGGAAGGGGTATTCTCCGAGTAAGTGAAGGAAGAATAAAATGACAGTTTCCAGAAAGCATTGCTAATTATAAACATCACAGTTTTATTTTAGCACAGTGTAACCTGTAATTGTCATGGGATGCAGACGCAGTAGATATCATTTTTACCTCTTTTTCCTCCTTTATCATGCAGGAGTCCCTCTATAGTCAGCAAGATGAACAAGGCAGAGATACTATATAGTCTATTTGGGATTAACTGAATTATGCCTTAAATTCTAATAACTTTTTTTTCATATGTCTGCTGTATCTAAAACCAGCACTGACTCAAGTAGAGAAGTCAATATAGTAGGTATCTATATCCAGTTAGATAAATCCAGATAGAATCATAGAATCATAGAATGCCTAAGGTTGGAAGGGACCTCTAGAGGTCATCTAGTCCAACCCCCCTGCACACGCAGGGCCACCTAGAGCACGTGGCACAGGACTGCATCCAAGCAGGTCTTGAAGATCTCCAGAGAAGGAGGCCTCTCTGGGCAGCCTGTTCCAGCGCTCTTAATGTTATTTATTCACCAGTTTGACCCAATTACATCTAGACAGAACTGAAGATCTGTAAACATCTGTTACAGAACCTTGTGAAGTTTTGGCCAATTTTTAGTAATGGGGACTAAAATTTATATCATGTTGGCTGCCAAATGTTTCTTTTCCTGTTTATTTTCTGACTAATCAGCTGTAGACTAATATACTCAGGAAGTCTTCCATCACATCTTCTAGAGGTTTATGGTTCAAATGTCTACCTCTTGAATTTTATACTGTCTCACTTAATTAAAAGTTCTGTGGATGAAAATTTAGGGCACGGCCCTGCAAAGATGAATGTATGTCTGTAAAGACTTCTTACATGATTTTCTCATACGAATAAATGAATGCAGAATTATTTTCCAATGATATATTTTAAAGAGCATCCATAGGCTTCCCAAAAGAAATCCAGGTAAATGTGCCAATTAAAATCAGTAAGATTCAAATATTTGGCCAATTTTAAATATTCTGTCAGATACTCTTGTAAGTATGTTCATTCTTCAAAAAGGCTGGTCCTTTGTAAAATGCTGGAGTATATCGAAGGCAGTACACTCTACTATAACTATACTATGCTGTAGGCAGTACACTCTCCCAAATGCAAATAAGTGACATTCCTTATCTTCTACTCTTCCTTTGAGAAGAACCCTTTTATTATTTGTCTGTTTATCTTTTTTCATATTCCCTCAAAATGTATCAGTTGAGAACCAAGTACAGGGAAAATGTTTTCCCTTCAATTTACCGCATGTTCATGCTAAAAGTATAAAATATTTCTCACATGCTCTTTGCATAATTGCTCTCTATAATCAAGTGTTGCAGCAGAAAAATCCCTGTTCATTAGTAGCAATATTATACACACACACATGCACATACATACACTCACCTCATTTAAACATATTAGCAGTAAAGTTAAATCAAGTAAATATCTGCAAGCTGTACAGGATTTAAGCCAAACTGAAGATGTGTGTTTCTTCAAATTGTGTAATGATAATGGCTTTTAAAATAATCTCCTGGGCATTGTTTTCATGAATACAATTTTGAAGGAATGTATATTATTCACATCTTTCATCATAATGATTGTTTTTTATTGCTTTTGCCTTAAATATAATAAAGAAAGAATTAGGATATAGTGAGAGGAAAAAGTTCCATAATAAGAAAACAGTCTTCAATTTCTCAAGACTTGATTTTGTTTTTATTGTACAAATGGACAATAATAGTTAAAAGAATTCTTCATGACATGTATGAATAACACAAATATTGACAACTTATTTTAGTTTTAACTTAGAATGTTTCATAGAAAAAATTTAAATTATTACAGCAACATGCATTATTTAAGCAATGATATTCAAAATCTAGTGAAGCCAGCTCATTCTGGACTTTAACATTGTTAGTGTCAATTTTTAAAAAAATCATTCTCAGTATAAAAGTCTTGCATGCAAACATTTCAAAATGATGGAGCTGCTTAAATGTGGATCCCAGCATTGCTGTATGAGCTTCCTCTGCAATATAACAAAATTCCAATACAACCTCAGACATCATTGCTCACTCAATCTTTTACAGTGAGGAAGAATTACTTTTCATTGTTTTTATCTTGCAGCTACAAGGAAATTCCACTTCTGAAACCTTTGGAGTTTGAACCTGAATGAGATTAATTATGAAGGGGCTGCAGAGAGTGAAGCACTTGGATGACATGCGCTTGTTCTTCGCTGCTGCTTAGCAGGTGGGCTGCCCATCTTGATCCAACTGCAGTTCTCCAGCTATCATCATCCTTTATAGAACTACCAAGCCTGCAAGTCACCAATAATTAATGTAACTAAGGTGAAGCCTTTTGGCTGGTTGCTAAATAAAGCAAGTACAGCAGAAACCAGAGACAAACATGGATGCTCTCAAGGTTAAAAAAACTCTTGATAATAGAAGGAAGACTCACACAACTGCGTATGCAATAGCATGAGTATTGTTCTATCTTAGTATGATATTTGTTTGGTCGTTTATTAGGGTAATAGAAGAAGATGAATCTATGGTTTTCAATTCTTTCCAAATCTTTGCCTACAGAAATAGGAGAGAGAACATTATATTATTTTGGCAAAGCTGTGTGTAACTGGTAATAATTACTGAAGCACAGACTAGACTGGCTTGATATAGTACAGATTGTCTAGTTCAAATGCTTCTTTCTTCAGTTTGATGTCTGTATTCCCTCAGGCCTTTTTTCATTTTTCCTTCATGGCTTTACTGTTACACGAATGAACCGTATGAAAATTAAGCTGTTGTAATAGTACCATAATTTTACTCACAGTTACCAACATCTAGGATTTAGAGAAACCACTTGATATTATGAAATTTTATCCATAATTTTGGTTCAAAGATTTTCAGACAGAAATCTGCTGATATCTCAACATGAATGAAGACAGAACTGCTTAATGAAATAGAGTGCTTTCTTAATATTTTCTAGGGAATATAATTTACAGTCCATAGCAGTAGCAAAGAAAGTATATTTTGGGCCATATTTGTAACAGCTGGGTAGACTGAAAGGAATTGTGTTACTGCTATTACAGTTAATTACCCACATCTGTTCATATTTCCACCAGTGCCACCCAAAACTGTTTCTATCATGATTCTATCATTGTCTATCTGACACTGAAAGTCACAAGATAATATGAAGACTGGTATTTTCCTTCTTTCTTATTGTTTTATGCCATCATTCAACTTATGAGAGCATTATGAAGAGTCAGATGTTTTGTGGAGTTAATAGAAACTTTCCCATTTAAGTCACCCAGACAGATTTAGAGTCTACTGGCAACTGAAATGGAGTTGATTGGAAGTATAACAAACAGAAGTGTTACAACCATCTTTTCATTCTGTGAAAAAAATAAAAGTAAAAAAAAATACTTCATTTTTCCCCCAGAAATTTTCACAGTAGTTCCATGTACAGTAGTATTTTTCTTTGTTTGTTTTGTTTTGTTTTTATTAAAACAAGTATTTTTTTCATTTGGAAAAAATAATACAGGTTCTATTGCATTGTGGATTTCCAGTTTCCTATTTTTTTATTGTAGATAACACTTTCTGCTCTTTCCTCAAAAGTGCAACAAATTATGTGCCAGGTGTTGCTGAGGACAAAACCAAATGCATATTCTAATAAGAGATTGGAAAATTGAAAACAAAAATGATAAAAGAATCATAATACAGAATTTCTTTAGGAGTATAAATGCTAATAATGATGAGTTACCTGAATTAATTTTAATAAATATCCAAAACCAATAAAACAGGCCATAGGAAGGAATATATAGCAAATTATTACCAGGAAAGTCCCAGAGGGAATGTTATTCTTGAACATGAATTTTTTCTCCATGTTTAATTTTTAATGGTCATCCAGATGGTAGGTAGCCTATAATCAAGACCACTACAACAATTCATATTTATCTCATATTTTTCTGTTAGGGTAAACATAATTACAGTTATCACCATATCACCATTGGACACCTTTTCTGGCTAATATCACAGAGAGACTGGAAATGCAATTCCCATAGAAAATGGACTACCATGTTGCCAAAACAGAAACATTTTCTTGACAGTCTTTCACATTTTTCATAATTTCAGTAAAGAGAGATTACATCCCTAATGCCAATGGGAGAAAAAATATGTTTTTCTCCCATATTAGTGTCTATTTCTACTGAGATAAATGCCCACAAACAACAATATATCTTCAGCTATAGTGTACTGCTTTGTTTGCTTTAACTGAAGGCTCTCCAAGGTGGGGTTTTCATCTTCCTGTTTTGAACACTGGGTCTGTGGTGCTATATAGATGCTAATGGAAAGAATAAAGCTAAATAAGATGACCAGAAGAAAAGGAAATGCTATTCAGGAGCACAATAGGGAAGGGAAGGGAAGGGAAGGGAAGGGAAGGGAAG